>VXAA01002552.1:839102-886265 GCA_013399115.1 Anseranas semipalmata | reverse complement strand
TTTTTTAAACATCCCTTTTTATTTTTTTTTTTTTTTTTTGGAATGAAAACAGTGAGAATGGCTTAGCTATACAATGACTAGTCAGATTGTTTGCAAGCAAGAATTGGCACAAATTTATAAGATGACTTGAAAAAATCAAAATAAAATTTCGTGCCTTCTGTTAGCTCATTACAGATTGCCTTTTGAATCTGTTAACGCTCATACAAGTGTATTTCTCAGAGTAAAGTAATGAGTTTATAACTTAAAATATGTTCATGGTATTTCTTAAAAACAGTTGTCCATGCATTGGTTCTCATTTTCCCACCTCAACATTGCATTGATTCAGTGTTATGGTGCATCTTGGTCAGTTTAACAAATTTTCCAGCACTATTTCTCTTAGAATGTTTTTTTTCCTTCAAAAAGTCTGCTACCCCACCCCCAAATAGTGGGGGTGACATGAAAATGAAATTATCAGTGCAGTGGTTTCTGTGTGGCTTTATCTCTTCCATCATTGATGATTAGGTAAATCATCAAAAATTGTATTGGGTACATGCTATGCTAGCGATCTTTGTGATTTCTGTGAAGTCAGGTGTTTGAACTACAGTTAGGGAAGATGTGATTGCTTCAGCTTCTGTTTTTAATGTGTTTTTTTTTTTTTTTTTTTTTTTTTTTTTTTTTTTTCTTTCCTTTTAGTAGAATGTATGTTGGAAATCCTGCAAAATCTTGCTTTAGATTAAGGTAATGTGTACTCAGGACTTAATGCATATACTGCATAATGGGCAAAACTGATTTTGCCTATAACTCGCCCCCAGTGTCAGGCTGTTTCAGGAGTTAGTGGAGCGCTGCTTACCTGGAGGCTGGCCAGCAAAGTGGCTTGCATGCTGTTGGATTCTCAGTGCCAAAGTGGAGCTAACATGAAAAATTAGTTTTGAGGCTTACCTAAGCAGATGAATAAGTTGCACTTGGCAAGACATGCAGTAGATCCATTTTAAGAAATCAAGGTTATCTGAGAAAGCGGGTAAGTTACTGTAAGGTGGCATCATTTGGATAATGGAAATTTAGCCTTTAGGCTCGTACATCTTAAGACCAGTTTGACTAGTTAAAGTGCAGAAAGGAAGTACTGTTGCGTAAAATATGCAGTCAGATGGAAAAAGAATATGAAGCTGGAAGCACAGGTCGCTTTCCTTATCCTTATTTCCTTTCCTGCATCAGGATGTCAGATGCAATGAAAGGCTTTTAGCATTCAGCTATAAAAGCCCCTTTAAAGAAAATGAAGAATATTGAATTTCTCTGATGGAAGTGAAGTTTACTGAAGCTTTTTGGAGTGTCCACAAATTTGATTTAATGTTGTTAGAACTTTTGTACAATTATTGGAAATGTAAGGTTGTTATTAAATTGAGCAATGATACACTCTTTGGACTTCTTTTAAGGCTAACAAAGGGAATATCTGAATTGCACTGATCTGAGTTTTTATAGCACTTAAATCTTGGCTGGTATTATACATTGACAATATCATCATTGTGTTTGACATGCAAATATTTGTTGGTGCACATGTAAAAAGTGACAAGTCAATGAAAAATAACCATTTCTGGTACTAAGATTAATGGTTTCACATGAGTCAGGAAAGCTTCTTTCCTAAGGCCAGCTAGCTTGTCTTTATGTAAAGCAGCCTTGCCTTGCTTGGCATAGCTTTGGGACTGAATTTACCCGAGTACCTGAATTAGAGAGTATGTTTGTCTACCTTTTCACTTGTTTATGAAATTACCCTGCTCATGCCCAAACTGTTCCAAATTAATATGCATTTTGACTTTTCCTTTTTTTTTCCGATTTATTCCTGACATCATGAGCCTAGGATAGTGTGTATTTATTATTATTATTATTTTGTTTCTGAATAATCTTTCCTTAAAAATTATGTAGAACAATTCTTATTTTAGAAAATAAAAATAGCAAGAAGAAAGGATAACTGTGTTTTAATAGTGTGAGATCCTTAGTCCTTATGGAAGAGAGGGATCATTCTGGATGGAGGAGAGGACCAGAGTAGTAGGAGAAAAACCCAAATGCAGCCTCCACTGAGAATTCTTTAGAGCAATGTAAGTCTGCGTCTTTGCATCTTTCTACAGAATAGAGGATGTTCCTGCAGTTTTTAATTTCTTCATTTGCTATTAAGGCATGCATTATTTTGCAATAGTTAAAAGAGTAGTCCATGCTCAGAAGTTGTCATTACAGAATTACAGTAACAACTGAAGGGAGTAAGAACAGGGATCCTTTTATACCAGATGCTGTATGTATGGTAGCCCTAACCCTGAAGTTATTTTGGTGTGGAAACTTAAACACAGGTAGTTCTACTTAAAAATTGGAGGGAGTTTTTGCATTCTATAATACCTTCTTGTACTGGGTTAAAAAAAAAAAAAAAAAAAAAGTCGATCCTTGCACTTCATTAGCACTTGATTGGATGAAATGACTTTGAAATTCTCTACCTTTGAAAAGACAGTGAACATTATTTTACTAATGGATCTTTTGTTTAAAAAAAAAGAAAAAGCACTATCAAGGCACATCTTAGAAAAGTAATGTGTCAGCAACTTGTTTTAAGATTATAATTATGCAGACTAGTTCTAGAATTTCTTTTGGATAGAATACAGTGAACTCCAGTATACACCAGCCCTTCATCTTTCACATCTGTGACCTATATGTTTGCTCTCGTGTCTAGGATTAAAATGGGCAGAAATAAAATTAGAGTTGAATTAATTGTCAGCATGTTGTGAAACATAATATATTAGACTATCATCTCTTAGGTGGAAGACCTCTTTGTATTGATATTTGAGAAGACAGTAAGCATCATCTTTCATATCTGATACTAAGAAAACTGAGAATAAGATCCTGCAAAACTCTTTAATGTATGACTGCCCCTTAGAGGAAATCCGATGTGTTGTCCAGTTGCAGTGATTGTAATGTGTTCACTTCAACTAGTTTTGTTAAAATATGAAGCTGATCTCTCAGAATTTGCTGACAAGTCAAATCTTTACATACTGGACTGATAACATGTGACATGTGAAAACACAGAATTATCTTTATTAAAAAAAAAAAAAAAGTCAGTATTAGTGCATAGAATAGTATGTCTGTGAGGCTAAAGGAGCAGGAAAAGGGCCCCTCTGCTGTAGCAGGTTCTCTGCTGTTGAGCTAAGTTCGTGTAAATGTATTTTTTCTAGTTGATTTTTTTTTTAAGCGTGGAACATGGTTCTTATTGGAAGTAACCTTGTATCTATGACTTCTTTGTCACTGTTGCAGTTTCTGAGGTCTTTGCAATTGTGACTGCAAACATGCCTTGTCTTTTAGACAAGGCACAGGGCTAGTTCTCACTTCACATCATTTGTCACCTCTTTGATGCTAACTTGGAAATACATGGGGAAGCAAGGGACCTACTCATGCAAAATTAACTTGCAACACAGAGAGGGCTTTTCCAATAATGTAAAGTCTTACTGAATCGAGTTGTTCTTCTGTCAACTAACTGATGAAAACTTCCATGACTTATTTTGTTTTTGAACAGGATTCTGCAGACAAAATTGTAGGCTTTTTTTTTTTTTTTTTTTTTTTTTTTTTTTTTTTTTTTTTTTTTTTTTAGGATTGACTTCTTCTTGAGGAGTTCTCTGACTGTCAATTATTTGTCTTTTGGTCAGGTACAACTGGTAAAGCATCATCTCCACCACCTGTAACAGACACAAGACAGATGAGTGAGAAGCTGGAGACGATATTATTTCAGCTCCGTCAGGTAACTCGAGAGAGAGATGAGCTGCGCAAACGACTTGCACTTTCATCTCCTGGATCGACTTTTGATGACTGCAGGTAAAAAATAAAAATAAAAAAATGTACATTTGAATTTAGTCATCAGTAGAGTTTTCAAGTGTCTTGTCTCCTGCTTGCCTGCAAAGCAGCAGGAAAATTGCAGTGTATTTATGTTGCTTGTAAGGTACCTGCATTGTGGTGATGTGCATGTAGGTGACCATATCCAGGTTTCAGAGCTGCATGTTGAATGCCTGCTCCTGCTTTTACAGAAATTTTGCTGTGGGATTGAGGGGAATAGGGCTCAACTCAACCTTGAGAGAAGAAAGCAAGCAAGAAAGTTGCTGAGGATTCCTAGGTTATGTTATGGGAAGAGGTGGAAGTCTATGGCTGAAGCGTTTGCTGTTTTGAAGTGGTGACTAATTGAATGTTTTGTCCATAGAAGATAAGGTCTCAAGATTTGAACCAGTGAAATGAAGTTGAGAGAATGTGTTTTCTTATTCCCTCCTTAGCTAGCCATCCTAGCCTCCCTACCCCAAGTTGTTGCAAAGGCTACTTTAGGGCTTGGGGAGCTTTGTGGTCTGTCTGAGGGTCTCTAAGTGTTGTGGGGATGGGAGAGAAAAAGGTTGGCAAATGCCAACGTCTTTCGCTGAGCTTTGGGTTACTTCTTGCTCACACCAAGGGACTTCTTATTTGAAGTCACTAGAGCTTAGGCACAGAGGATTTTACAGTTTACAATATTGTTCTCTATAATCCCGGGTACTATTAATAAAGTTCTGATGAGCTGTCCTCTAGACTGCCCCAGTTTTCTCTCTTTAATTGTCAAATCAATCTTCTGCCAATGTAGGATTTGTATGTAGTGGAAAATATAAATGTTTACAGCCTAAAGAAAACTCATTAAAATAAGCACTGTGTTTGGGCAGTGCTTGGACAGTTTATGTTAGATAGAGGATGCTGCCTTCCAAAAAAATAAGTATTTGATGAATGGGAAATGAATGAAGATTATTAGCTGAATTATTTTTTTCTTTTAGTAAAATAGGAAATTACTACTCTCATCTAAATATAGATCTTTGTTCTGCAGTCTTTCCTCATATAAAACTAATCCTCAACCTTCCAGGAGTCAAAGCCCAGATATTGCAAACTGCCGCTCTGAATTGTGAAGTCTGAAAGACCACTATTTAGGTGGTGACTTTTACAACCGTAAAGGGCTTTGGCTTTCCTGTCTGCATGTGCTGTTTTATCAGTGGCTGTACCAAACACACGTGCTGTAGAGACAAATCTTGACACGTCATGGTGGCATGCTTAGAAACGGTTGCAGCTCGCAACACGTTTGTAGGCTGGGCTGCGCTGGCTGTGAAGGCTGGCAGTTGCAAAAATGAGAGCTGTTTTCCACAGCTACCGTTGACTAAGTCTAGAGAAATGGAAGAGGAGCCACAGAAGTGGATTGTGTTGAGCTGAATCAGATTAGCACGTGTCACTCTGCTGGACAGGAGTAGGATTGCTCATGCTGATCTTGAGTCACTTGACAGTGACTGTAGGCATGCACGTGTTGTGGTGATTAAGCAAAGATTTAACCAAATTATTTAGTGTGATAAAGGTGAGCTTTATATACTTAAATTTGTTGTTACTACTTATTATATTTCCCTTACAGAACTGCAGTACAAAGAAAACTCCTCAAAACTGCTTTTGATAAAGGACTGTTTTATGTGCACTCTGTAATCGTTGTTGTTCATGGACCTGAAATTGTAAATGAGAATGTTTTAAAGTTGTTGGTCAAGCATTGCCCGCAGGAAAGTTGGATCTGCTCTTGGCATTAGCTTTTACATCCTAATCAAATACATTTAAACGTCAGTCTTGTTATGGCCCTAATTTATGCTCAGGGTAATTCTGCTGAGATGCAGGGTATTTTTAGAGCCATTATGTGAATATCAGAACAACAGTTGGACCTTTGGCACTAGCATTTTAAAATTTGTATATTGTTTGAACCAATGCTTTCAAAGTAGTAACTAATACTTTTCCTTTATTGAAATCATAGTTTTCTGTATGTTGTAATGCATTTTAGCATTATACTGTGGTGGTCTTATTTAAGAGTCAACCACTACGTGGTTTCGAATGGACTACTTTGTTTTAAGAGTTTGTTTTTTGACTTCTGACTGATGATATATAGTTCCTGTAGTGCATATCCCTGCTCTTCTTGCTGAGTCATAAGCCCTTGAAGCAGCAGTGCAGAACATAAGTGCCTTGACAGTGCAGGTTTTCTATTTCATGTAGATGAGCTAGAGTGCAGGAAGTTACTGGTGGCGTTGTTGTTTGTTTCTCATTGTGTAGATAAGCTAACTTTTTGTATTTACTATGGTATTTTTGTTTATAGGATTTTTTTTGAGGATTAGGCTTCAGCAACATATGAAATATAGATGCGATTGATGTTAGAGATGTCAAAAAAGTTCTCACCATAGCTTTGAGGCTGACTTAATATTTATTTTTTAGAGAAAACTTGATACACTGAAATATTTTGCAGGGATGTAAATTTATGATTACAAGCTTAAGATAAGCATGTGTTAATGGGACTCAATAAGCTTAAAGCGTCAACTGAGTTAAACTGTTCTTCAATTAACGTTCTCATTTTAATGACTGGTGGACAGATGGTGTCTACTTTCAATGATTTCACCTTAAAGTAATTTAAATCGATACTTGGGTTTTTAGTGATTCTATTAAGAGTGTGAACATCTCGGATAGTTTTACTTATGCTAATTAGGGTTATATTTTTAAAGAGAGATTAACACTGCAGTATTTGTGGTAGTATGTCTGTAACACTGTATGAATGAAGTATTTCTTTTTACACCCATAAACAGTGAATTAAAAACAAACAAACATGCAAACAAAAAATAAAAAGACATCCCTGAAGATCTGGATTGAATATGCAGTTACTTTATATGAAGTTGGCTTTTAATTGTTGCTACAGTCTGTCAGTTGAGGAAGGTTTTTTTTTTTTTTTTTTGCTTTGTTTTCCTCAGGAGCACTTCTTCATGGAGGAAGGAGAAAAAGAGGAATTAGAATTGTAGACCTTACTATTCAGCAACCGAAATACAACCAGGTTGCTTAAAAAAAAAAAAAAAAAACCACCTTCACATCTTGCACACATTCCCTAAGCATCTGTGAATCAGATGTGACTGCTATTTATTTATTTATTTTTAGCTCTCAGCACTGCAGCCATACAAAACTGTTTTTATTTCAATTCAGCTGCCAGCTGAATTTCAGTTCCAGAATCCATGCTGCTGTTCTTATATGAAGCAAAGAGAATTCTGGTTACTTCTCAGGCAGAGCTTACAGTGAAGCCATTTGGGAGAGAGTAGGTTGGCAAGGAAAGGGAGAAAAGGTGATCTGTGCAACAGTGGAGCAAATGTGATAGGAGAATAAACAGTCAAATTAGACATCAGTTAATTTCTGTCTGCTTTTTTTTATTGCTTGTTAGAGGTATGAGACCCAAGAGATGACATACAGACAGCTGTCAGAAGCTTCATTTTGAAAGTAGAAAATTCAGCGGTGAAAAGATTTTGTGACTGTAGAGGAAGAATGAAGTTCAAGTTAGTGTCTTTAGAAGTTTAGTGCTCCAAAAGAAGGCATAATCCTGATAATTTAGTTTTTAAAAAGATTTATGATTTTCTAATATAAATAAAGGTGTTGTGTACAATGGATACACATTCTAGGCATAATCTATGTTGGCCAGTTGCCAGACAAAACAGATTACTTCAGAAAATTTCTCCTCTCCAATTACCCTCATCCCTGATATACTAAAAAACAAACGAACAAAAAATCCAATCAAAATTTTCTGACTGACTTTGGCTTTCAACTTGTTCAGCTTACTGAAAACTGTCAAAAAATGTCAATTGTCAAAAATTCTCATCAAATTTTGCTGGCACATGTTCATGCACTTGATGTCCTAATGAAATTCTTTCTCTCAACCCTAATTCTAGCTGTGATTTTCCTAGGGAGCTGTAGATAAGGTTCTCCAGCTGCTGCCTAGATGAAAAGTTTTCCCTAGCACAGGTCTCCATGCAGCCCTCACTTTACTTTGGCAGCCTATTTTCACACTGCAGCTCTGTGCTTTTTCTTTGAAAGTCTGGGCATGCTAATGTAGGGAAGCAGAGTATATTGTGATTTTGTCAAGTGACAGTTCTGGTCTATGATAATACTGCTGCTCAGAAGAGATGTATGTGGACTCACAGTACTGTTTTTATTTTTTTTCAGGTTGGACAATTATCTCATTATTAGATGCTGTTTCTCAGTACAAAACTGATACAGGCTAATTTTCATCTGTTGGTTGCATCTTAATGTGAAGTGGTCACTATTTAATTTAAAGCATGATATAGCCTGTGTATAGCCTAAGATGTGTGATAATATTTATTTATTGGATAGCTGATATTTGACTTTATATTCTTTTTCCTTGCTAGGCCTAGTCCAAAACCTAATCATGACTATGAAAGACTGAAGATTCAGTGCATGAAGGCCATGTCAGACCTGCAGTCTCTGCAGAACCAACATACCAAGACACTAAAAAGGTGTGAAGAAGCAGCAAAAGAGGCAGATTTTTATCAGTAAGTATTAGTAAAGCTATAAAAGGTAAGAGTTAACCAGTCTTTGCTAGATCATATGGTATTAGAACATGGTAATCAAAGCATTATTTGTTTTGTTTTTCCACTTTAATTGCAAGATTAATGTTTGAATGCAACAGATAAAAACATTTTTGGGCTATTTGAAATGATAAAAGTATGGACTGCCTGTTTTATTTTGAAGAATTTGAGGTGGCAATCCATGATGACTTGATGGGACACTGACAAGGAAAGCCTAGTTACTGACTTAGAATTACAGTCTAGTAACTGTACTGTCAAGTTTGAGAGCAGAACATAATTTGAGAGAATATAATTTGTTAATTCTTATAGGTTGTGAAAGCTCTTCTGCTGCTTACATAAGTTTTATCACAGGTCAAGACCAGTTATAAACATTTATGAAAATGCAGTAAAATAGGGAGAAATTGTTGAATATCTCTAGCCTGTGTTTCTGTTTAAAAATCAGTCACTGATGCAAATAGGGATGTTTTATTTGCCTGAATTAAACTTCACTTTACAAGGAAGGAATACAAAGTATCTACTCTAGTTTACCAGCTATTTTTAAATTAATGTAAATTGGTTCTTTTAATTGCCTCTGTGTGTGTGTGTTTTTTTTTTTTATTTAAATATGGGCTTTAAACAGTTTACCAGCAGGTGTGAGAGTTCAGTTTGTATCGTTCTGTTTCAACAACAAAAATACTTGAGAGTATCTAACTGTCACTCTTCATTTAATCTGTGGTAGTAAAATGCTTTCAGTTGAGTTTTGCTCTCTTGCAGCAATGGTTAGGTCTAATTTTGGACTGCTACCTTGAATTATAATTTGAATGCTAGCCTCATCATGGGTCTCTCAGTTGTTTAATTTTTAAGTGGGAATGTATTCCTTTCAATATGGCTTTTAATTATGGCTTGCATAATGAAGTTTGGAATAAATTTGGTAGCTTTTTACCTACTTGAATGTAGTTGAAACCGTGGGGGTTTTTGTTTGTTTTTTACAGTAGCAAATGAGGAGATTTTTCTAGTTTTAATCTGTGTGTTGGTTAGCTGTTGGTCAGTGGAGAGGCTAAAGAGGAAGGGGAGTTAATGAGTGGGATAATATTATCTGCAGTATCATCTTTGGCTCATGTTATACAGTTTCTGTTTGTCTATCTAGTTGCTTTTAAAATGGCATTCATGGGATGGTATAGCTCCATCATCTCTTCTGATGCTGTTTAAAAGTACTGTGTACTTAAATGTTCTTCATACTTGCATCCCTGCTCTCTGATTTTTCTAGTTCTTGGAATACTCAAATTTGAAGAATTGACTTAGTTTGATCTACTTTCTTGGTAGCAAATTCGTACTTGAAATTAGTTAGTACAGGACTCTGTCTGGGCAAATTTGCCTCTAAGAGCATATTTTTTGTGTGCCATGACAGCACGTTGCACAGTCGGCTGCTGAGTGATCAGTCGCAGCTGAAGGAGGACATGGATACCTTGAAGAGGAAAAACACACAGTTGGTACGAGAACATAATCATCTCCAGCAGTCATGTGAGGAAATGAAAAGACTTCATGACGAGGATCAGAAAGAGATAACAGACCTACGCAGCCAGCAGCAGCAGGTAAGCTACAGCTTGTAATGTAAATGCTAGAAGAAGTCATGAGTTTTTCCTTTGATAAATAAGTTAATAAAACTGAATGTGTAGTGTTGCTGGATTTTGTCTCAGTCTATAACATATTTTCTTCCCTACGGCTGTAAAATATAAGGCATGAGATCTTAAATATGAATTGATTTTTTTTCTGTGTCTAGCTGGAGAAAGAACAAGGGATGTAGAATATGAGTAGGAAGAAATTTTAATGCAGACTAGAAAAAAGTTTGCGATGAATATTGTATGTGACATTTTTAAGTAGGTGGAGGAGGAATCAAAAACCTAGCTTGAATTTGCTAAGTGATCAAAAAATACTATTTTCATAGTGTGTTTTATGGGACAGGGCTAGCTTTAAACTTGCATGCTGTTTGTTTCTTTTGTTTTGTTCTTTATAAAGTGTCACAGAAAAAAATGAGTGACAATCTTTCTTTATTTTAGTGACAACTTAAAGGTTAGGGGAATGATTGAACTAAGGCTGGTTATTTAGGGTCATAGACACTTCAGTTAGAACAAAGCTACAGATTGATTAATGTTTTTGAACTTGAAACAAAAAAAGGCAATCTTTTCAGGACTGGAAGTAGTGGGCATTTCACAACTGTGTATAATAAGCTGTCTCAAGAGCAAAGTTGCTTGCACATTCTGAAGAAAGAAAGGCAAGGGGAATAGTCGGGATTAACTGGTGCTGTCAGGTCCGTGGTTCACCACCAGAAGTCTGGTCATTAAGTTAACAGTTACAGTAACATGTGAAATGGTTAAATAGAATATCCCATTTAACTGCATGTAAGCTGATTCACAGGGCAAACTTGCAAATCAAACATCAGGCTTCAGAAGTAAAACCTATGCAAACAAAAATAATTACTTGCTAGGGTAGGAGGGGCAAAGGTCAAAGCAAGCTATATTGCTGAATGGCACTTCAGGAGGTGTTTTACGGCTAGTGCAAAAAGGAATGAAGGTTAGTGCTTCCTTGTGACCCCGTCCCCTAACATTACCATCGTGAGAGTTCTGCTGTGAAGTGGTTTAGTAACTTGGCTCAGGAGAGGGGTTATGATCTGTGTAGCAGAAATGGTTTTCTGTGTTAACCTGGGCAAATGGCTTAATTGTTCTGTGCATCACCTTCTCAGTCTGCAAAGCAGAGGTGTAAAACCTCCAAGAGGTCATTGTGTTTCTAGGCTGTCTTGAAATCTGAAATTGTCTTGCAGCACAAAAGGAGGTTGAGGCATCATTTTAAGTATTTATTTAAAGAAATTCAGTCTCACGTCAACGTCATTATTAAAACTTTATAGAAAAGTACGTATAGGAAAGTTACTCTTTTTGTGAAAGTTGTTCGACTCCATTTCTCAGCATGTCAAAGTGAATCATGTTGTCTTGAAGGGGTGACAAGATCCTTATTTTGTCTGTGTCACTTCTTGACTGATTTAGTCTAATTCTGTTTATGTTGACCTCTGAAGTGTTGTTTCATTGTCAGGCTGTAGCAAAACAGCATCTCAGTGGCCTTGGAGAGCACAAACTTTTGACTGAGTTACTCTTAGTGTGGGATTGTCATTGATTTGCTGTTTAGCAGCTGACCTGCTTACGTTTCTGCTGCTCACAATGTTTCTTGTTGCCATAGCTGTCTTCTTTGGTCCAGCTGGGACTATTTACTTCTCCTCATACTGGGATTTTGAATGGGACACCTTCCTTATTACACTACTTCCTGTTTGTGGTATTTCTTTTTTCCTTTATGAAATCTCTGTTAGTAAATTTATGCTAAAATCCGTCAACTTTCTCGTATATTTATCCTTTTATTTAATTATTTAGCGTTTTAAACAAAAGAACAATACAAATACATGTTAGGCAGTAAGAAGTGGCTTGTTTCTGTATGGGTTCTCAAATATTCCATTCTCAAACCTGTTTTCAATATGCTTTGGGAAGCAGTCTTCAGGAAAACAGCATTCTTGGGCACGTATAAATCAGTTTATTACAGAGTAATAGTATGTTCTTGAATAAGAAGCAACAACAGCATGTTTAGCTTCTCTTCAACAGTTCACTGAAGCATGCTAGCTAATCATGGGTCCAACTCTGTGCGGGTTATGCTACTGAAGCCAGTGAGGACGTGAAAGTGTGTGGAATTAGCCATGCTGATGAGACTCTCCCCCAAGTCCAGCCTTGTTCCAGGACCACTTTATGAACAGTAACTCACTGCTTTTGTGTACCTTGGTTAGTTAAAGGAGACCAACATCGGGCTGAAGAACTTTTCCTCTTCTTTTGCCTTTGTACAGAAGTGTTTTTCTGACAGTACCGATTTGTTACCTGCTGCTACCTGTGGGCAGTGAGCAGCACACACGGAGCAGGCAGTCTCTGCATGGTGGTAGCTATTTCTGGTCTGCAGGCATCCACGCTCTTCTGTGTTCAGGCACTGGTCCTTACTCTGAGCATAATACAAAAGAAGATGAGGAGCCTAAGAATACCTCGAAGTGTCAGTGAGGTGGTATATGAGTGCATGGCAGGGAAAGTCTTTTCCAACTGTGTACTGAATCTGTGCTATCACAACTCTGCAGCAGACGGCTAAAAACCAAGTCTAATAGTTGAAGTGTATTTGATTTTCGTGTGTGAAGTGGTTGCTGTGTGTGTGTTTGCAGCTTTTTATAGAGCTCATGTTTTCTGTCTTTTTCCAACTTCTTAATTTATATTTTCTTCAGATAGTTAGGGACTAACTAGCTTTGTAGGCTAATGGTAAGATTACATAAATTCCTGGCACCTCTCTTTCTTGAGCCTCCATATGTCTTCCCACTACTCCATCAAGTTCAAATTTCAATTTAAAATACAAAAAGAGGAAAAAACAAGCATGGCATTAAAAAAAAAAAAAAAAAGTCCTCATTTTGTACACATTTTTTGTCCTTTGATACAGAAGAAGGACTAGATTTGCTGAAGTTCTTTTTTTTTTTTTTGTTGTTGTTGCTGGGTATTTATAATCAACATTGCTACTTACAGCAAGATTCTTATACAAATGGAAATTTGAAACTAAGGTTCAGGTCAGATTTTATTCATGTTTAAATGGATTTTCTGTACTTGTTAATATTTTATGAATAGTTTTTGGAACACGAACGTTTGTGGGTAGTTTTCAGATGAAATACTGCGTGAATATTAAAATATATGCCTGCTTGTATAATGTATCCAGGGTACATCTTATTCTCTTGAAGTTTCAAATTATTTGTTCTTGGAGGATACTGGCAATCTGTCATGAGTGCCACCTCGTGGTCGTTTCCTAAATTACAGCTATCGTCTTGGTCATCAAACAGTTACCTCTTGCTAAAACCAAAAAGTTCTTCGAAAACAGTGTGAGTTTAATAAATTTTGGTAGCAATTACCATTAGAGAGGTTCATAAATTTGTGCACGCTAAGTTGTGATAAAGCAGAATTTTTTTCCAGTTAATGTTAAGCAGATGTAGCAATGCTTAGCATGGCAGTAATGCTGAGAAGCTTTGTGTTTTCTTAATCATTAAAAAGAATGATTATTAAAATTGGTTAGTGTATTTTTGTTCTATTCTCTTATATATATTCTTAAAAAAAAATTGGACTGATTAAAAACAGTTTATTAATACAATTTCTGACATCAGTTTTTATTAGTCTGAAGGTAAGATTCTTATATAGAGATTTTATCACTACATTGTCTGAATACTAGTTAAATAGAGATTTTTTTGCTGTGGGGACAGTAATTGTAAAAACAAAATAAAAACAAATGATTTTTGTATACCTTGATGAGAAGTGGAAAAATGTGTATTTATCTCTTTACAGCTGAGACTTAACAAAGTTTCTCTTTTTTTTTTTTTTGAGGTTATGAAGCAAAATGGGTCATCAGAGATACTAAATAAGCTCTATGATACAGCAATGGACAAGCTAGAGGGTGTGAAGAAGGATTACGATGCCTTAAGGAAGCGGTACAATGAGAAGATAGCAAGTCACAATACAGATCTTAGTCGCCTAGAGCAGGCTGAGGAGGAGAACAGACGTCTTCAGAAACAGATTGATATGTTAATGAAGCAAAGGGACACAGCAATACATTTTCAGCAGCAATATTCATCCTCTCTCAGAAGGTATAATCACTTTTTGGTATTCTGATACGCTGTGAAGGCAGTAATAATCCTAACATAGCATCTTATTTTTTCTGTGGTAAAATCTCTAATATTTTCCTAAAGTTTTTCTCTGGTGTTATCGTTGTGTGGCAGCACAGTTGACTGGAGATATCTGTAGGTCTTCATTTACTGTGAGCATCTGTGAGCGTTAAGAATGTTTTCACTGCCATAACTCCCACAGACCAAAGCCAAAAAAGTGTTTTCCACATTCATAGACATGTAGTATTCTAAAAAGATGAAATTGAGCATAGATAATATACACGTGACTAGCATGTATATATTTCTGACCTATCTAGTAAGTTAAATGAGAATATGTAGTAAGAGAATAAGTTATGTAACTTTAGACTGCCATGGATTCCTGAAAGTGAGCGAAAGCTTAACACGTGCTGCAACAGACACCGGAACCATGCTAATAATAATACATAGAGAAGCTCAACATATTTATATTATGATCTTGTGGTTTAGTTCCACTGTCTTCATTTTAACAATAAACCCAGTTTTTTTCTCCTCTAACCTGTCTAATACCCACCTTGTGGCATATCTGGGCATGTGGAAGTTGTCTTTTTCCAGTTTCTACATTTGTTTCTTTTCTTGCGACATGCCTGTGAGTATGTGGGAAGGAATTACCTTCTAGGATGATCAGAACTCAACGCAGCAAAGAAGGTTAAGCTTGTGCTATTAAATAATGATGATTTTTTTTGCATTCCTTTTTGAATAATTGAATAGAAATTTATTTTTAATAATAAAACTAATTCTAACTTCTAAAAATTTTTTGTTTCAGTTCCTCAAACAGGTTCTCCCTTCTGTGCTAATATTACTAATGCAATAATTAGCGTAACTTTTATTTTGTAGTACTGTACATTGTCTAAGATGTCCACTGCAGTTGTGTTTTACCAATGGATACATTTGATTATCCAGCTGAATCCTTAATGTATGAAAAAGGGAAAGTGAGGAGTAAGTATCTTACTGGCATTTCTGCTTCTTTCTAGATTTGAGTCAGTACAGCAGGAGCTAAGCAATGCCACAGCACAAAACAAAGAGTTACAGAGAGAGATGGAGCGATTACAGTCAGAGGTGACAAGGTTCAAAACAATGCAGCTGAAAGCAGCAAAGGATGCAGAAAAATACAAGGAAGAAAGGGATTCAGTTTTCAATGAATACCGCCTCATAATGAGTGAGAGAGATCAGGTAATCAAAGAGGTAGATAAGCTTCAAACAGAGCTGGAGCTTGCAGAGTCCAAACTGAAGAACACCTCTTCTGAGAAACGAGTGGCTAGCGAAGAGATGGAAGCTTTGAGACAGGTACTAACCTAATGTTTTGATGGGGAAGGGAAATGAGTGTACATTATTAGTGCTAGAATTGGAAATGTATGACCAATTGATGGAAAATAGGAATGCACTGCAAAGAGGAAATTCCATGCTGATGTTCTCTTAAAGCAGTCCATTTTACTATCAATTTATTAAGTTTCCATGTCTGAACAGATTGCTTGTCAGTTGAAATTTGTTCTTTGCTTGACTTAACTCTCTTCTGTTCATTATCAATTCCTCCTTTACTGAGTTAGTTTCTAGGCCTCTTCAAGTAACGCCGGCTGTAAACATATAGCTCTAAATATTTGTTATTTTTAACTTCTAACTGCCAGAGGAACTGCAGAATGCTATCTACTCTGACTTAACATGTTACGTGATAATAGTTTCAAATATTTATGCAAAGCCTGTGCTGATATGCATGTTCTTACTCATTTGCCCTCCTTTTGGCTTGCTTTAAGTTAGAGGATATTTTGAAGATATATTTCTCTTGAACTGAGGCATGCCTTAAAGTATGTGAAACCTGAACTTTGTATCTTTCAGCAGTGTGCACTTGAAATGTTTATATTACAACAACATTATAACAATGCTGTTAAGATTTCTGAAACACAGCTTGCTGCTCAGTTTTATTTCTGCTGAAATACATTCACTTGACTGTTTGCTTTACAAATATTTCATTTAGTGTGAAATAGATGCACGCAAATGTATTCCATTGGCTATATATCTCACTTTACTTTATTTCCACGGTGTTACAAAATGCCCTTTATGAAAATTAAAGGCATTGAGCTCTTTTTAAATTACACCCTTGTTGAGGAACATAATGTGGATTATGACATATGGCATCAGAATTTTAAAAAATAACTAATTTCTGGTTTTAAAAATTCAAAACTTTTGAAGCTATGTATATGCCAGCTAAGCAATTTAACTTGTACAGTGAGTGAGGATTTAATACATGTTTTATACCTGTTCTACTTTAATCAAAGCCAGTAAACCAATAGAAAATTCTTGTCATTGATTTCAGTGGAATCAGGGTAGCTAATAAGGAGTACCGATGGCAATGGACATAATTAGTTCTTTCTTTGCACACCTGCTCCGATTCGTTGTCTATTTTGTCCTGACAGTATGAGTAATTTTCCGAAGTGCTTTAATAGGCAGGAGATGAAAATTTAAAATACATGGGTGTTCCCTCCCACCCAGATAACTGTCTTGAACGGGTGGTTGAGAAGGAACAGAAAAGAGCCTAGGACTGGTAAGTGAGATGCTGAGAAGGGTGCAGGCATGTATTTTTCTTCACTCCCCAGAACAGGCCCATCAGAAGGCAGAAATAACCGTTTCTGTAATGTGTTAAATGGTGTAAAATATCGCTATTGAGTTTTCTTTTTTTTTCTTGTTTTTCTCTTCCTGTATCTATGAGACTTCTGTTTGTGAACAGTTATGTTCTTGTGTCACATTGTA
This sequence comes from Anseranas semipalmata, assembly GCA_013399115.1. Classification (NCBI taxonomy): domain Eukaryota; kingdom Metazoa; phylum Chordata; class Aves; order Anseriformes; family Anseranatidae; genus Anseranas; species Anseranas semipalmata. The sequence continues at coordinate 869,408 of VXAA01002552.1, read as the reverse complement.
CTGGCTAGCTACAGTTGCATTCAGTGCATAAGGGGTTTTTCTAGCTCTGGCAATGTAGATGTTTGAAAGGTTGAAAAAAATCTATTCATCAGGTGATACGTTCACTTAAACTAGTATCCCACCAACATGCACCTACATAAATGGGATTTTCCGACTGGTGACTGGTGCTTGCCAAATTGTACCTTGCTGTGCTGAGCTCTTATTTTGATGTAGAGCAACTTTACATGCCCTTATACCTAGCACCCATTGACTGATTGAAATTGCACATTTAGGTTGTTTTAAATGTAGTTTCTTCTGTGAAGCTTGTGTATACTATTGTACCTTTTGTGTCCAGAAGAAATGTAAAAGCTGCTGAAGTGGAGAAGGGGTTGATTTTTAAGCATTACATCATGAGCAGTTACTGACGAAGTTGGTGAGTCAATTTCCTAGTTAGATATTTAAACTCCAAACTAGGGATCAGATGTTATAGATTTCAACAGATGTTATAGATGTATAGATGTTACTGATTTCAACACTACCACCCGCTACACCCAATCATGTTATTCATTGGCATAATCTTTAGCTCCAGCAAATGCTTTAGAATACAGTGTTTTATCTCATTAGTAGTCAGCCTTCCCTTCTGTTTAATAGACCTGATTGTGGGTTATCCTGTATGAGGTTATTGCACTGTCTTCAGATGCAAGAATTTGCTTCGAACATAAAACTTCGTTACAAATTCAGAGTTTTATTGAAACCAGAACACTATAATGTTTCAAAACAGTATCTGTTCTAATCAGTGCCAAATGCTGTCACGTTGTAATTTTGTGCAAATGTCATAGAAAAAGACAGAGGTGAAATTTTACTACTGACCATTGGAGGCAATGGCTGCTCTTCTTCACACAGTTTATACCAAGCATTCTGGAATAAATCAAGGCAGTATGTATTTTTTTTCCAATCATTTTAAATAACTGTAAATTCTTGTTTAATGAAGGGCTTTCTGAGAACTTTCCCTCTGCCTTAACACTGTGGTGACTTTCATCTCTGCTGCATGCTAGAAATGACTTAATATTTTTGTGTAAGTTTAGCACACACACTTGAATGCACATTTTATACAGACTATAGTTAAGATGTGCAAAACATTGCTTCCAGTACTGAAATTTGTTTGCACTACCAGGCGGGTTAGGAATTTCTTCAGGTTAAAAAACAACAACAAACAACAACAACAAAATACAAACAACAAAACAACAACAACAAAAAAAAACACCACAAAGAAACAAACTTGAGTGCTCTGTTAATTGGGATTTACTGATATGTTTAAACTTCACAACGTGAGTCATGAATTCTAGTAGTTGTCTTACTCTAGCACAAAATAATCTGTTTTAATACAATCACAGAACTGTTTTAACAGCTTGAGTAGCCTTAATTAGTTGTCATAGCTCAAGAACAATTATGTTTGTACTGCAAAATGTAATTGTCTTCCATGCTTTAAATACTTGATTTTATTCCTTGCAAATTGTACAGGAAAGTAGAACGGAACAGTCGGTTTATGGCATGGTGCCTTTCTGTCTTACAGCATTTGGACCCTGTCCTTCCTTTACCTTTCAGATGTCAGCTGTCTTTGGTAATTTTTTTGAGATCAAAACATCAATGGTTTCCAGCTAGAAAGAGTGCCTATATGTAGGATTTCTTTGTAGCCGTTGCTCAATGCTCCTAGAGAGCTGGACCATCAAAAATTGTAGCAGCCTTAAGTTCAACTGTTTCAATGCCTCATTCTTTATAGAAACATATATATTATTTCTAGTCCTGCATAGTTGTACCAAGTAACTGTACGCCAAGTCGGTCATGAGACACATGTGCCACTTCATTCATATCTTCTTTGTTCTGTGGTATCACATGTTGGTGATGCTGTGATACTAGTAGTACCACACTTAATATTCTTTGCTAGTAGTTACTTGTATGTAACGTGAGCACAGTCCTGTTCTGCTCCCATTTTTTCAGAGCATTTGTGGTAAACTCTATGTTTTTTAGGGTGTCACTTGGAAAGATGAACTATTTCTTTCTGTACTTAACCTACTGCAAATAATGGATCTTGTTTTAGGAGCTAAACTCAGCTCTAGTAGAAAGAGATCGAGCAATTTGTGAGAGGAATGAGTTGCTGGAAAAATACTGTCATGAAGTGAAGGACAAAGCTGAGGCCCAGAAGGAACTGGATCAAGCTTGCAAGGATATAGAGACAGTGAAGGAAGAAAGAGATGTTGCCAGGAAGGAGAGAACAGAAGCTATCATCCAGAGAGACCATCTACTAAGGGAATACTATCAAGCCCGTCAGGTATTGTGAGTTTTCACAGTTGACTTTTCCTTCTTAGCTTTGAAGGGTCATTTTCATGAGACTTGATACAGGTCTGGGCACATGGGGTGTTTTTCCCCTTTGTCCAGAGTCACTCTAGAATGCCTACATATAAATGCATTACCTTCTTCAAGAAATAGTGACAGAGCTTTGTGTTTGCAAGAAATATAGTCATGCTTCATATTAAATTTGTTTTTAAAAAACAACAGCAACAAAAGAAAAAGCTAAGAAAACACTGTAACCCAGCAGGTTCCTAGGCAGTTAATTGCTTACTGGTAAGCGTGTTGCCATATATACTATGTGCTGTTCATGCCTGTGTAATTGATGAAGGAAGTTAAATGAAATGTGACTGTAAATGTTCTAATCTGTACACATTCTTAGTATAAAGACGATCTGTTTCTGGATAGTAACATTCTTACAATTAATGAGTACTTACTGGTGCTCATCTTTTGTTAGCTATTAGAAGTCAATCCACATACAATTGTAAATGCTTACGTATAATTTCGTATGAAAATGCGTAGCATCACAACTTTTATACTCGTGAAATAACTAAGGGACGTGAAATTATTTAACATGAAAGCAGATTTTTTTTTTTCATGAAATATGTTTTCTCTTTTTATTGAATACTAACCAACCAATTTGGTTAGTATGGTTTCTTTACCAATACAAAAAAGAGTTTTTAGTCTTATTTGTCATGATGATTTGCTAACCCTGAATGAATATCTGTGGAAGCAATTAAACAACATTTTCAGTTGTACTGGAAATAAATCTTTCATTGTGCTTGGCCCAACCAGTGGGATTTTGGAAACTTGTGCTTTTGTCACGGAATCTGAGTAAGCTTGGGTGAACTCTTCTGCAACTTAGCAAAGGACCTGCTCACCTTTGACAGATTCTGAAACAAAGCTGACCTTTCAAATATAACACTCTGTTGATTTGAAAGATTTTTTGATAGTCTTTTTCCTACCAGTGGACTGGTAGAGAAGAAAGCGATTGTTGAAAATGAAACAGACAATCAAAATGCCAGGCAGGACTCTTTGGAGACTCTGGTCTTATTTGTTGCAGTTATTATTTTTGAATGTTGAGCTGAGAATGTAAACTTGGAGATTAAGGTCTAGTGCTCTTTTAATTTTGAATATATACACACACACATATGCACACACACAAATATATTTATCTTAGAGGGAAAAAAAAAGAACATAGGAAGTGAATTAATCTTGGCCATGCAATTTCTTTGATACAAATGTATTCAGGTCTTAAAAACATACTTCCAAAGCTTAATCTTTACTCAAATGACAAGTGATTAATTTATTTATATTCTTGAAATTTGCACAGTTGTTTGCATGATTGTGGTATTCAGTATTTGTGGGGGGCTGTACCATTGTAGTTGACTTCTGCTTATTGTGCTGCAAACTTCAAGTATTCTCTCTGCATCTGTGTTACCATTGTCACCATCCCTCTTGTTCAAAATAGTGAATGTTAGAGGACCACATTAATTTAAGAAGAAAGTAATTCTTACCTAAAAGAAGAAACACTAAAACTTTTTTTGACCTTCTTCATGTAGTTGTCCCCAGGTAAATAACAGATACGAATGCAGGAAATCTGTATTATAACTGCTCATAATAGTGTATCTAATTCTTGAAAGTCCTTGAAGATTTTTTGTCTGCTAAGCAGAACAGGATAAAAGCATGTAATGCAGTCTCTGAAATACGAAATGTTCACTGATGTTGTTTTGAAGTAAGGATTCTTATTCATGTAGGTTGTCTTTCCATAAACTTGTGTGCCACTGAATGAAATTCATTACAGCTGTTTTATTTTTTTTAACCTGAAGTTGACATTAAGGTAAGCAGAAATTTTTCATGAAAACATGAGAGTTAGCTACATCAGGTAAAAAAAAACATATAGTAAGGGCTCTTTGTGAGTGCGTATCTAAAAACTGCCTAAAATCCTTATCTATGTTTCTTAATTCGCAGATACAAGATTCTGCTACCCTAGACATAGAAAGAGCAAACAAAGAAATTGAAATGCTTCGGAAACAATATGAGGCTATGTCACAAGAGCTAAAGGAAGCTGTCCAGGAAGCAGAAGTAGCCAAGTGTAGGAGAGATTGGGCCTTTCAAGAGCGGGATAAGATTGTTGCAGAAAGGGAAAGTATACGGTAAATAAATGTTGAAGGGTACGAGTGATCTTTGTAACACCTTGTGTGCAGTCAATGCAATTTGAGAATATAGTGATTTTGCTAGCACTTCTTTCAATTTGTTGGAACTTCTGCATTAGCTATCAGGTTTTTGTTTTGTTTTGTTTTTTAAAATTGAGGGCATATTACAAGACACTTTGCTTTGTCTGTACCGTAATCCCCATAATGCGTCTCTAGGAAATACCAGAGAACCTAGCAGCACTGCTACATAAGAACAACAAATGATGGCTTCTTTTTAGGCCTGGTTGTACCAAATTCTGCTATAGCTATAGTCCAGTAAATAATTTCTTATCTATGGGGACATTTCACAAAAAGCACTCAACATACATGGTATTGTACGCATGTAAAGAACTAAGGGAAAATACTTGAATCAGAATTTTTTGCTCCTAGTCTAAAGATCAGTAGAAAAAAACTTTTGTAAGGGGTGAAGACAGCTTCAGTTATCCTGACGAGCTTTCCCTTAAGGACTAGCGTATGTAATTTTTTTGCCTTAAAACTTTTTCTTCTGAGGTCTTTTGCAAGTGCTTTCTTTGCTTTTGAAGGACTTTGTGTGACAACTTAAGGAGGGAGAGAGACCGCGCTGTAAGTGACTTGGCCGAAGCTCTTCGCAATCTGGATGACATGAGAAAGCAGAAAAATGATGCTGTGCGTGAACTGAAGGAACTGAAGTATGTTTTAGAAATAATCAAACTGCATGGAATCTTTGTGATAAAAGCTTTGGTTCGTTACCTGTCTGTGAGTGAGCTGTATGTTGTTATAGCTGTGGGCAGCATGATCTTGTATGTGGAAATACTGCTTCTGTTTTCAGTTACTGTGGAAATTGTTGTGACTAACAGGATTCTAACTCTTACAATTTTAACCATTTTATCTTCATAATGAGACGAAGATTTTAAACTTTTTACTGTGTAGATGCACTTAAGCAATATGGGATTCTTTCATTGAAGTTGGATTAACTACAATTTAGTTCTTCCCAACTGTATTCTCACTGGTTTATGCAAAAGAATGCAAAGAAAATGTGCATTATATGTCATTTCAATGGGTTGTGGAAGAGGTTTTGCTTTTGATATTTATCATGCCCTACTTGTGGTAAGCATACTGATGCAGCTTATCTGAGGGTAAATTAGATGCATTTTGGGAGAGGCATGTTAGAAATCTAGCTGTGCATTACAATCATATAAAAGCAATGCAAAAAATGTAAGAATGGGTTAGCTTGATATATACAAAATGAAAATCTATATGAGGATATTAGAAAGATGGAAGTAGGGGGACAAATTTGTGGCACAGCTTGGATTTTTGAGTTAGAAAATAAAATGAAAGTTATCTCAGAATTATAATGTTATCTATTGGTTTGTTTAAAAGTTTGTTTGTGTGTATAAATAATTTTCTTTCCCTAGGGAGAAGATGGAGAATCAATTGGAAAAGGAGGCCAGATTCCGTCAACTGATGGCCCATAGTTCCCATGACTCAGCCATAGACACAGATTCTCTGGAATGGGAAACAGAAGTGGTAGAATTTGAAAAAGACAGAGTAAGTCAAAGATACTAACTGGATTGTCTTGTACATTGGTTTGTTTTCAATTCAGTTATAACATCTTGATACTATGGATGACCAAAAATAATAATTTTTTAATTCTCTATTGTGATAGTTACCACACATGTTTGTGGTAACATGTTGATGAAAAGTTGACAAAAACAAGCTGTTAACATAAAAAAGTTTCTTTCTCTTCATACAAAAAAAAAATAAAAACTGTTCTTTCTCTGTTCTTGCGGGATACTCAGGTCCATGTACTATCAAAAATGTATTATGAAGTTAAATGTTGTGTTCTTTAAATTGGTGATTTATCACAGAAATGGCAATGCTAAAGCAGGAGAAACTTAAGATGTGATGGCAGCACTGATGTCAACTGTAACACGCAACATCACTTATAATCTTTGCATAGAATAGTTGAGCTCCTACATAAAGCTATTTCTCCTACTTCTGCTTAGATTTGGTGGTTAGAAATTTTGAAGTATTAACAGTATCTATTCATGATGAATGTATATTGTAGTGCAACATTGCCCTTCAGCTTAAACATCTGGGATGAAAGGATGCTAATCTCCCTCATTGTAAAGACAGTTAAATCCGTTTTCCACTTTGGCATATTAAGGATTTTTTTCTTATATATATATTTAGTGTTCTAGATAACCTCTACATCCTTTTATTATCCTAGTAGTACTTTTCTCCATTTCTTTTTATTTTTCCTCATTGTAGTCTAGAATTTATAATTCACTGCTCTGAATGCTAGTTGTGTATGCTTTTCTATTTGAAATTTTTGTTTGATGCATCATGTTGTTTGTTAATAGTCGTTTTTGACCCCTTAGAACACATGGGTGGTCCTCCAAGGTTCTGTTTCACTTAAAACAGCCTCTAATCATACCAGAATTTCTTGCTCAATCCTGAATGACAAAGTTAGCAATTGAATTACAATCAAATTACATCGATTTTATTTTGCTGCAATACTTGGGGTCGTCCTTTTCATGCTCTTGTAATCTGTATGTGTTCTGATGGTGCATCCCAACAGAATCATAAATAAATTCCTATTTTCATACTAAAAATATTTAGTATTATTATATTTTGAAAAAGACTACATGAAATAAATACCAATGCTGATTCATCAGGACCATCATTTGTAGAATCTTTCCAGGACAAGAACTCCTCTTTCACCATGTTTTTCATCTCTTCTGACCAGTTCCTTCCTTGACTTACTTTGTGCAATGCCATCTTTTCTATTTTAACTGAAAACTAAATTTCACTTTTCCGTTGTCTGGAAAATTAGCTATCAAGTCCAACATGTGCTGGACCTTTGGTAAACAGTGTTGTAGCCTGATGAGTTTTCCATTTGTTTGCACTTATTTAGTTATTCTTTACTTCAGAGATTGTTCTAAATGCTTGCAATACCGAGATCAAGCGTGTAGACCTTGTCATTTGAATTTACCTTTCCCTTTCTTTTGCTGTTATCAAATTATAGTGATAATATTGTGCCAGCCTTGATTAGATAAATTGGGAAATCTTTGCTGACCTATCAGCATTTGAATTCCTGGATGGAGCTTATAGAGTTGAATGGGTCTAAATCCTTTTATTTTTGCTTCAGCCTCACCTGTCTGCTTATGTCTGTGTTCTACGTAATCACTCAGCTCGAAACAGGGGGAAATAATATTTACTTCTCAACTCAAAACAGAGAGAAATAATATTCACTTAGTTCTGAGGCTGTGCAATGATACTATGATCTCTACTCCATCTTTATTTTCTGGCAGCCTCACTCTCTTCCCTATGAACTTTCTTCTTACATAGAACATCTGGAAGAATCATAAGGATTTTTGTATATTTTTGGTCCAGTTGATTTCAAGTAGAGTTCCCTAATCTTTTTAAAATGTATTATTTAACATTGAAAATAGCAATAACAAATCAGTTTATCACTTGGGCCTAGTTTGTTTTCTTTAACCTTTTTTTTTTTTCAGTGACCTTCTCATTTCCCGAAACAAACAGTAAATTAACATTTCCCAATTTAGTTAATGGCTGATTTGTTAAAGATGTTTATAACTTTTCATATTGAGAATTACCTGTTTTGGACAAGAGTTGGTAGAATGTCATCTCTAATCTATATTTAGAATCAGTCTCCTATAATGTTAAAACTTTTGTTCTGATTTACTTCTGGTCTCTACCCATATCAAAGCATATTCTTTCTGAATTCATCATTGAGATGTAATGCCGTTTTCTTACCTTTACAATTGTTTTTTTTCCCCAAGTGATGCCCATTCTTGGAGAACATATCCTTGTTCTCTCATGACACATCCAGCATCACTCCTTAAAACAGGTTATGCGTGTCTGCATGTGCCGTCTCATGTGCTCTTCTGCTTTCCCGTTTCTCTCCTGTGAAGTTCCCCTAGTGCATTATTTCAGTCTTAATCTGAAAGAATGAATGTCCTAATGCCACAGAATGTCTACTACCTAATGAAACTGGGAGCTTATGTATTGAAGTACAAAATACAACAAGTTACCTATAATAGATATCCCATAAATATAAGGGTATAGTACAAGCTTGCCGTAATGCCTCTTGTTAACAGGCAGAGTGGTTGCCAGTGCAGTTGAGTCACTTGTTAATAATATTTATTAGGACGATATGGACTTGAAAGCACTTGGTTTTGATGTGGCAGAAGGTGTGAATGAACCATACCTCCCTGGAGACTGTGGGATCTTTGTTACCAAAGTAGACAAAGGAAGTATTGCAGATGGTCGATTAAGGTAGGGTTTTACTTTGGAAGATATGTCTTTTATTGAGCATAAACTAAATACGAGCATATTGTGAAAAGTCTTCGGTTTTAACTGTTTTTAAAGTTCTTTTCTTTTCTTTTCTTTTTTTTTTTTTTTAATTATTGGCCATGCATACCTTATTAATGTTGGTTAGGAAATTGAACTGACAAAAGCAATACCTAAAAGTATTACAGAAATTTAAAAACTCTTTGACTTGTCCCTTAAAACTCTCCAGGATATGAAATGATACTTCTATCTTTTGTTTCTCTGTCTTTCTCCTATTCTGTTTATTCTCTCTTCAAACTTTGAACTGTTCGTTTAAGTTTTGGGGAAGATGAGGGTGAGCTATTGGTGGGAGGGACAGGGGGAAAGAGGAGCAATGTGAAGGATAATTTGAAACCTGTTCCTGTTCTTAGTGTCGGTAGGAGGGTTTTAACCTCTTTCCTCTGTCCAAATAGTTCCTTTTAAATAAGGAGTACTCATTAGTGATTTGAGGTTTTCATTTTGCTAGTGAAGAGCAGACTAGAATTAAGTCCTGGTTTTCACTTAGCTGTTTTTTAGTGCTTTTTAAGGAATGGAGAACTCCAGATAATTAAGGATTAGCATATTGAGATACCAGATCTGTTGCATCCCTTTTCATGGATATTATGTATGTGCTACATCCAGCTAAGTACGCTTGCAACACTGACCTCCCTATTTCTATTTATGTGCCAGAGTGAATGATTGGTTGCTGAAGATAAATGATGTAGATCTCACTAACAAGGATAAAAAGCAAGTTATAAAAGCTGTTCTAAATGGAGGAGGTGTTATTAACATGGTGGTTCGAAGAAGGAAGTCCTTAGGTGGGCGAGTGATAACACCTCTTCACATCAATGTTTCTGGGCATAAAGGTAATGGACATAAAGGCTGGATGTAAATGGTACATGTTCGTACAACCAAAAATAGAGGTACATGTTCTGAGCCTCTGTTTAAATCCCACTTAAGCTGTTACTACGTCCTAGATAGGGAATATCAAGAATTGTATTTAGCAAACTAAGAATGATCATATTGATGATAGGATTATTCCTTAAGTACATTGGCTTTTCTTTTCATACTTAGTTCTATTTAGCTAAATCCATCAGTCACCCCTGGTCTGTATGATTATATTAAATATTGGGATACCAAAAAATCCCCATTTTCACACAATGTTTTCTTATTTCTTTATAAGGATTTTCAATAATCGAGAAGCTCATTTGGTTTGGTGGTTATATTTCTTTCTCACTCAGGCAGGTCAGACATGCAGTTATTTGAGCAAGATATTTGAATTGCAGGAGTACATTCATGTTTATTTTGCGAATTTCAGATAGTGGGGTCAGCCTAGAAAATGGAGTATTTGTTGCTGCTGTTGTGCCTGGAAGCCCAGCTGCCAAAGAGGGTTCCCTTACTGTGGGAGATAGGATAATTGCTGTAAGTCTAAATACATTCTTCTGATTTTTTTTTTTTTTCCTGTGAATTCCTGTGAAACAGAATAAGATTACTGTGGATGTAAGAATGCATAAAGGCTAATGTAATCAAACAAGTGTTACTAAATTGCTTCTCTACTAGAAATTACTAGAAACTACTGCAAGTGCCATGTCCTGCACCTGGGACGGGGCAACCCTGGCTATATGTACAGACTGGGTGACGACACGCTGGAGAGCAGCCCCGCAGAGAGGGATCTGGGGGTTGTGGTTGACAGCAAGTTGAATATGAGCCAGCAGTGTGCCCTGGCAGCCAGGAGGGCCAACTGTATCCTGGGGTGCATCAAACACGGCATTGCTAGCCGGTCGAGGGAAGTGATTGTCCCGCTCTATTCTGCGCTGGTGCGGCCTCACCTTGAGTACTGTGTGCAGTTCTGGGCACCACAGTACAAAAAGGATGTAAAACTGCTGGAGAGTGTCCAGAGGAGGGCGACGAAGATGGTGAAGGGCCTAGAGGGGAAGACGTATGAGGAGCGGCTGAGGTCACTTGGCCTGTTCAGCCTGGAGAAGAGGAGGCTGAGGGGAGACCTCATCGCAGTCTACAACTTCCTTGCGAGGGGGAGTGGAGGGCCAGGCGCCGACCTATTCTCCTTAATCACCAGTGATAGAACCCGCGGCAATGGTGTCAAGCTGAGGCAGGGGAGGTTTAGGTTGGACATTAGGAAGAGGTTCTTCACTGAGAGGGTGGTTGCACACTGGAACAGGCTCCCCAGTGAAGTAGTCACTGCACCAAGCCTGTCTGAATTTAAGAGGCGTTTGGCCTGTGCACTTAGTCACATGGTCTAAAATTTTGGGTAGACCTGTGCGGTGCCAGGAGTTGGACTCGATGATCCTTATGGGTCCCTTCCAACTCGGGATATTCTATGATTCTATGAAATAGCCAAATTTGGTCAGGAGACTTGGCTTTGAGTGGACAAAAGGTAAAGACAGAACAAGGTCAACCAGACTTCAGTCATACATGCATGTAAAACTAGTATTTTTCCTGTCTCAGAGATGGTACCTTAAGATGCTCTCCACCTGCCACTTTAGTCTTATGGATCTCTGTTGTGTGTGGTTTTTTTTTTTTTTTTTGCATGTAGATCAACGGCATTGCACTAGATAATAAGTCACTTACTGAATGTGAAGCTTTGCTACGAAACTGCAGGGATTCTCTTACACTGTCACTGATGAAGGTGAGTAGGAAAAGCTAAATTTGCAGAATTTTCTTGAAACTTGACAGACTTATCTTGTTGTTAAGGGAAGAGTGTGTTAAAAATGAATATATCACCATGGGAAAATCTCTGCTAAAAATAAGACCATCTGGATGTATTTCACTGGTGGTATACTTAATAGTTATTTCCAAAGTAAGGCTGTTGTGGCATCTGGTAGGAAACAAAATTTATTTATTGCTCTTTTCCATTTATTTGCTGGCCCCATGAAATGACTCCTAGCACAATTGCTTCTTTCTTATTGCTTTCTGCTTCAGAGCTGCACCAGTTTTGTGCTTGAAAGATAAATTGCCTCCTGGCTGCAGAAGGGTTTACTCTTAGTCAGGAGGGAGTTGCACAGAGAACTGAACTCTGTCTATCATCAAGGATGAGTACTAGGCTTGCTTTTTCAGGGTTATTGCTATAAAAATATTATTCTGCTTTGCTTGTTGAGGTTAGAATCTCATTATGCTGGGCCTGTCACACAGGTTTAGTCAGCGATAATTCCAGCTCCAGAGAGCTTGAGGTTTTAAGAAACTAAAAAGATGAAATGTGTGAAGGGCAATGAACAATGGAAGATGATTACAAGCACCACTTAACAGAGGTAGAAGTAGAATGGACGTCCCTTTGCTGTCAGTTCAGTGCTTCTGCCACCATGAGGAGTTGCCCTTTTGAACTTGTTCTGAAAATGTTTCAAAAAAAATTTTTGGCTTCATTTTCTATGATAGTCTGTGCTTTGAATCTGCAAGATTTTTATTAATTTTTTCCCAATGATATCTATGTGTATGTAGGTCTATATTCAGGTTGAGGTAAAGTCAAGGAGGCTAGAATATGCCTCATACTAAACAGAAATCAGCTGTAATAATATGGTTATTACGTGTGTTTTTTTTTTGTTTTAGATTTTTCCGCAGAGTTCATCTTGGAGTGGTCAAAATATATTTGAAAATCTAAAGGATTCAGAAAAAATATCAAATTGTAGGGTTCATACATCAGAGATACAAGCCCAAAATAAAAGGAATCTTAAACTCAACAGCTCAACACAGACTGACATTTTCAATCCAGACATCATGGATGGCAAGAAGGACCAGAATGATCAGGGCAGTCGTTCATTTTGTGATCACAAACCCTTCCCTAATAATACATTACGAGTTGACTCTCACAGAAGCACAGTGCACAGTTGCCACAGTAATTCAGAACACAGTCTCAGCTCCTTCAGCCCAGAGGCATATGGGGACCGAGGCTATGGAGTTGTTGACTTGGACAACAGGAGGCTGCCTTATGAACCTACAGGAACTGACTGTATGATGGTTGAGACCACATTTGACAAAGGACATGGTGCTAAGCATAGTGGTGGTACCTGGCCAAAAGTCATGGTTAATATCTCAGCAACAGAAACAGAAAAGTTTTCCGTGTACAAAAAGCCAAAACAAAGGAAATCTATCTTTGACCCCGATACTTTCAAAAGACCACCAACTCCTCCCAAACTGGAGTACCTTTCTCCTAATCAGTTGGCGGGCCATTCACCTCAGCCATCAAAAGCTGAAGTGGCTTCAACTCCTCCAACTCCTCCGAAGAGAAGTGACTCTATCAAATTTAAACATAAACAGCAGGCAAGTTCTGCATCAGAGTCTACAGTAACAACTGGATCACCACCCACTAGCCCAGCCACTGCCCAAGCTCCGGTTTCCTTGGCACTTAAACAGGACTCAGCTACTCTCAAGGGGCGCAGCAGGAACACTGGGCATTATTATCGTGAGGAGGGAATTGACTGCACTCATCTCTCTTCAAGGAAATCTTGTGAAGATGACATTGGCTTTCAAAGAGTCGAAGAGCCAGAGATTAAAAGACCAAGGCCAAAATCAGCTCCTGCTCTGAGACATAAAATGACCCCTATGCCCATTCCTAACCCTGCGCTTCAGGTAGAAGTTTCATAGGAAGGTTTCTGCTTTTTGCTTCAATATGAGTATTTTCAGAAGTGTGGTTTTGGGTACCCACTTAACAGGGGAAACATAGCCTGTTCTCCAAGTCCAAGTCCCCTAAGAAGCTACCCCTGACTCAGTTGTCACTTCACAGTGTTACAAAATACAAAGCCACCAAACAAAATGATAGGTTTCTGTTTAGTGGCCACATCTTGGCTTTTAATGCTGCTTGATGGAGGATTAGGGCTCTTTCCTGTATGTTTTTGACAACATAAATAAGTATAAAGAGGCAGTCTTAGAAAAGCTGAAATTAAAGCTTCTGAAGTTTTACAAAAATCACATTGGTTCACCATACAGACTAGTGGAAGAAGGTACACGATTCACAGTGGTAGTTTTTGTAAGCCTTTCTGTATGTCTACATATCTGTAAATGCAATCTGAAATTGATAGGGCATGAGGCACATCACACTGTAAAGATGGACCGTTTATGAAAAATATAATTTAACAATATTGTTTGAAATGGGACTATCGTTTGTTTCAATAAATCCCACTGTGAAGATTGTGTGTCATGTCTTACAAGGGTAGATTGAGGAAAAAAGTGTATGTAGTCTAGGAAGACTAGTCTATTCAGCTGACCACGTTATACAAAGTAGCGTAATCAGTAATGTAATTTCAGGTCCATCATCTTGAATTTGTTCAGTTGGAAAAAAATATCAATGTATTTGCCACCTGAAGTCTAAAGTTTCAAAAAGCTATTTTTCCTTGTGTATAATCACCATCAAAATGACTTAGAATGTCATATTTCCCAAACACACACCTGATCATACCAGAATAATCATATAGGTGTTGGTCCATGTTGAAGAAGAAAATTATATAATAGAATATAAAAGTCATAATTTTTTGTTTTTTAAGGTTACTTGATCTATTAGCACATTTCCATTTCTAGGGTTAAATTAAGACCAAGTTCAATGATTTTTTCCCCTCCCCTAGTTTCTCCCCAGCTTCAAAGAAAATAGGTAGAGCTTTAACTCTAAAGTTGTTGATTGAAGAGCAATGGTGGTATTGTGCCTCAGAGTAGACACTATTCTCTCTGAAAATAACTTCAGTGGAATGGTCTTTGTGCACTAGAACTACATTAGGTTGTGTGACAGTAGTGTCTAGTTTGCACGTGTTCATTACTGAAGTAGTGTTTATAATATTTAAAATATGTATATAGAATGTTGTATAGCTGAGCTTGTAGCCATATTGGATGGTATCCATTTCATTAATAGTGTGTATATATATACAATTAAGTGTGTGTAGTTTGGTAAAATAATAAGTTTAAGAGAATGTTCATCCCTGAGTAGTAGGTAGTATGATTACTAATACTTGAATAATACCATGGGTGTGTTGGTTCTGAGAAGGATTCTCTGCGTTTTATAGTCCTCATGCTCTCAGTAAATTTGTATAATTCAAATACTGCTTTCATTAAAAAAAGTATCTTTTTAGTAATTATTTTTCAGTTATTACATACTTCAGTATCATGTTTTTGTGTTATACATTTCAATTATGTAAACTCTGCATTCTGAACCCTGAACTTGTAGCATCACTGTCAGTATCTGAGCTATTCTCATGTTTCCTAACTCACCAGTGTCTGTTCATTATGTACAGAACAAATTGTGTTGGTTCCTCAACCCGATTTGCTATCTTGAGGAGAGGTTGCTCCACATGTATCTGACAATGCAGGTGTAGAGGACAACGCTTTCTGGCATGTTAGCCAGGCATCCTTGGCAACAGTTGCAATAGTGGCTGAAGTAACAGAATGAGATCTACAAGTGAAATGTCCTGTGAAAGCAGTTATTTTAAAGGAGAAATGTAACTAAGGTGTACTGTTCTGAAGGAAAGTATATCAGAAAAGTTGCAAATACTGGCCTAAAAAGATTACAAAATAATAAGTAACAGCAGTGCGGAGGAAGAGGGCGTAGAAGTGAATAGCCTCACTGGAAGGTAAAGGTATAATAAGGACTGTCATGTTAACTGATGGCTAACACATTCTGGAATATAAGCTAGAAAGTTCGAAGTTGCTCACTGCCTTTGGAGTTCAGTTTTTTTTTTTTTTCTTCTTCTAAACCTCCACCTGGTTGTAATCACGTTTTCTGTTTATGTAGGTGCAGAAGTATACTCCAGCGAGTGAGGAGCATCTGTCTCCAGAGCTACAGGAATGGGCACCATATTCACCAAAACGTTCCGCCAGGCACAGTGATGGCTTTGTGTCTTCCACTTTATACACTGGAGGCATGTCATCAGGTGCGTGACGCTGATGTGGATGGCAAGATATGAAGAGTCAGTATGGTTCTTTTTGTTCACGTCAGAGATGCATCTATCACGAACTGTCTGTGTTTCTAATATCCTGAGTATTAACCTTAAATTTTCCCCTTGTTAAATACTTTATTCTAGAAGTAAGCTTAGTTAGACTACTATATTCTAAATATCTACTCTGGGATTAGATAAGAACACATTTACGATCTAGGAGTGCCCCAAGGAATCTGTCCATATCAGTCAGGATAAGTGCAGAACAAACATGAAATACAAAACGTATTTTTGTGGTCTGTAGTAATCTGAACACGGTCAGTTCATCTTCTGGACTGTAAGGTAGTAAAATCTATTTAACCATGAAGGAAACTGAACAGCTCCTGGCTGAAGGATTTGTTTCATCTGTTTCTGTGCAAAGGAGTTTCGAACATCTTAGTGGTGAACAAGGTATAGCCTGTGCATTAGGGAGACAAATAACATTTCCAATGTTTTTGAAAGTGAACTGTAAGTAGAGGCATCCCAAGTGTTCAGCACTCGGCTTCTGAAATATTTTAAAGCAAAAAAGATGTGATGTTCAGAAAGTGTAACATATTAAGTTCTGCCTGTTGGAAGTCAAATGCTTGGAATATCTCAAATAGAATGCACAAATTGGTTGTAATCTTAGTCTATCTAAATAAAAGATTAAAAGCCAGTGTGTTTGAGATACTAAACTGTTGAACCAGGCACTCACAAGTAGCTCACACAGAAATCAATATAATTGGGTAAAACAGAAAACAGTTAGCATGTTGTTTCACTTGATCAGTTGTTGGTATTGAACTTTGTGTTAGCTGGTTTAAAGTTGGCACAGACTAAACAGAGTGCTTCAGGAGCTAATGAGGTTATTGTACACTAGTTGCTTTGAACTGGTCAAGGTACATTTGGTTAGACCTGGTAAACTTGTGGCTGGATGGATTGTTCAGTCTTCAGTGTAGTTAGCTTCAGCAGTTGCATATGGTACTTGATTTTCAAACCAAGACAATATTGATTTTTACAAACTTACCCTCAGTTCTTTGGAAAGTCCCAAGCTGCCACAGGTTCTAGACTTATTGGAGAGCACGGAGGAGGTAATGACTTGCATGTGTAGAAGAATGGACAGCTTCAGACCCTGTTGTCTCACCCAATTTTCAGAACTTAAAGACATGCTCAAGACTATCTCTGCTCAAAGAGGCTTTTGTTCTTTGCTTTCTGTTGTTCTTTTTCATCTCTCCCTTTTCCTCCCTTTTAGGGATAGCGGAAAAAATATTAGAAGGTATTATTTTTCCCAAAATTGTTATCTTTTCATGATACCCTTGATTGCATGATAACCCAATCAAGTCAAACCTATGTTAGATGGTATGACTATGTCTTGAAATGAGAACAAGTTTTTGCTCTTGTATGCTATGCTACCAACTCATTTAAGAGGATATTGATCAAATAGACATAGAGTACTGAAGGATGAGTGTACTTTCATGAACAGCTTGAGTAATAATTTTCTGAATAAATAAATAATGAAATACTATAATTTAAAGCCAAGGACATACCAAAAGTGGGAGTCTGAGGCAACAGAACAGGAACAAGAATAATATTAGCTGCAATTAGTTCAAGTACTGAATAAAGACTATACAGAGAGAAGAACAAGATTGTTGTTGATGTATAAAGAGGTTTTATCTGATAACAGATAAAATCTTTTAGTTAGCAGTGCATTTGAAAATGATGTAAAAAACTTTATTTTTTTGTAATCCAAGGCACTTTATTACTGTCTGCATTACAAAGTCATACATGTACTACTTAAAAGGTGTTGAATGATGCTTAGTAATGTATTATTCTGTATGCTAGTAAACTTATAGATACGTGTACATATATGCAAGCATTAAATATTTATATTATTATGTATTATAAATATATTTATAATCTGTAATTGATATGCTAGTAATGTTCATAAGAATGTGTTTTTATCATCTTAAACAGGTACTGTACCAAGAAGTTTAGCACCATGCCCTGCAGTAACTGCAGTCATGAGAAATCCCATCTATACTGCATGGAGCCATAGAGTTCACACCAGCAATTGCCCTTCAGTCGCCAGCCAAATATGCCATCAGCATCTGCATCCCAGGTGTTTTGAACTTTATATCACCTTAAATTTTTGTTTGCATTAGGATGAATTGCTTCTGGTAGTTGGTTTTTACAGTGCAGAGTGAAACGCTGCTCTTGTGTGTTATTTTGTCCCAGATTTCTCAATACTGTTATCACATAGAAATCATATGCCAGTTGCTTTCATGTCTTTCAGCAACTGATGGTTTGGGTTTCTGTCCTGTTCCACTGGCTAATATTGAAAAATAAATTACTTGTTTAATGAACTAATTTCTAATGTTTTTTTTTTATTTTCCTTAACAGAATAAATGAAACCTTTCCTTTTTTTTTTTTTTTTTTTTTTTTTTTTTTTTTTTTTTTTTTAAAGCACTTTAGGCTCTCTTTCCTCTGACTTGTCTTAATTCATAAAATAGTGGGGCAATTAGGAAGTGGGAAGGAGGGGAGCATTCATTTTACTCAGGATAAGGGTAACCAAAATTGTTTGGCCCATTTACTATTTACTGAGATGCTTTGCCCGGTTCTGACTGTTGCCCTGTTCTTTGCTTTTGATGTAGTGCCCAGCATCAAGGTCGCTTGAGTTTGGACCTAAGTCATAAACACTCCAATGATTACTCTGAAAATTCACGTACAAGAGCATCTCATGGCTCAAATTCATTGCCATCCAGTGCAAGACTTGGTAACTAGTTTTTCTGATTTATTTTATGCAAGACTCCTGTATATTGGAGAATAATAAGAAATGGAAAATTCCTGAAGTACGTGCTTGATGGTATTGTCATAGCTAGCAAAGCCTAAAAGGCTTCCTGTGTTTCTCTGCTTCATGTTTCTAGGTTTATGGCTAAAGGTGTTCCCTGGAAGTAGCCTTCTTTAATTCACTTTTTACAGTCTTTTCAAAATATTATTTGTGACTGATGTAAAATTCTTCTTTCAATGCCTGTTACTATTTGAAAGTATCCTAATAAAGATGGGAGGCCCAGCCAAAGTATTTTTGAGGTTCAGTGAGGTGGATGTGAGAAGAGAAAAGGAGAGAGCCCTCAGAACAAAAAAGTTATGACAAATGGCCTAATGTAGATTGTATTGTTGGAAGATAAGTTACAATTATGTTTACGTGATTGATGTTTAAGATTGTTTATGTCTATCCTAATAATACCAAAGAAAACGCATGCTCTGTAGCAATAACATTTTAACATTGTAGAATTTCTTTCATTTTAAATTATATCATACTTTTTTTGTGCATGTATGTGTTCTTGTGTTCCATCTGTGGTTGCAATTGCATCTGAATAGAGCCTGACAGCGTTGTAGCCACAACAACAACAAAAGGCACAACAGTTTGGAAACAGTGTCAAGAAATTATGTATTCATCCAAGCAGAACATAATGCAAATATTTTAAATATCTTTTGGAAAGTCTCATGGGTTCTTAGTAACCTCAGGTTTTAGTTTCTTGCTCAGACTTCAGGTTAAGTTGCATCTGGATCAAAAAATATTTTGAATATTTTTCAATCAAGAATAAACAGTGTGTGTGTGTGTATACACATGCGTTGTATGGCTGCATTGTGTTGTTTGTACTCGCTTTGTAACCAGGAGCATTAAATAGAAATATTTTATACACAATATACATATATATAAGGATAATCATCAATGTTTCTGCAGAAATTCAAAGCCCATTTTAGTGCTCATTGAAAAAGTAGTCTAAATGTATTTTTTGTTCAATGTTGTTGCTTTTAAATTTGTCAGATAGTAATTTTTTTTCCTTGTTGTAAAAATAGGTTCTTCAAGTAACTTGCAATACAGAACAGAACGAATTAAGATCCCTTTAACACCACGATATCCAAGGTCCATCGTGGGCTCTGACAGAGGTGATTTATTTAATAAGTAATTTGTAATTTTAGTTGTACTATTTTCAGTATTGCCAATCCAAAGCATTTGCACTTGCTGAATCAAGTTTCATGAAAATCTAAGTATAACAGTTTTACAAATGTTACAAATTCTGTATTTTGCTGCAAAAAGGTAAAGAAAAGAAACTTTCTAATGAAAGGTGATTCTTCTCTGTTACTTGATTCTAGAACATGGCACACTAAGAAAAAATGCACAAAAAAGTAAGAGTAAGCATTGCTATGTGTTTTATGGTTGTAGTTTTCTTCGGGAACGATGTCTTATATGTTTTGACAGTAAGTGACCTGCATTACTTTTTAAATTATTTAAATATATTATTTTGCATATTATTGTATTACAGATTGTAAATCATATTTTGAAATCCAGTGTAAATATTTTAGTAGTTCACCATAATTTTTTTTTTCTCAAGCAATTTTAAGATATCATACAAATACCAGTTGGAGTGCTAGAGAGCAGTAGAATTCAAAATTTGATTACAGTAAATAGCAGCTGTTCACTGCCATTATTGTTCAAGTATTTTATAGACTTAATGGATTGTATGCAGTTGTTTCCCTAACTGGGCAAATATAATTCTTACAAATGGCTTTTATTTGTAATTAGTAACTTGAGATTTATTTTCTGTAGCTTTGTCAGAGGAAGCAAATGACTGAATGTTCCTGTTAGGGAACTTGTTTAGTAAATACCTCAGGGAGGGTACAACCAGGGAAAAGATGGAAAGAAAGAAAGAAAAAAAAAAAGTCAAGTTTATTTAAAATTGCAATACTTTCCTGTCTTTGCTTTCAACTGATGCTGGGGTTTTGTTGGTGTTTTCAAGCGTTTCATAATGCTTCTCATACCCAAAGGAAAAGGCAGTAAATAAATATTTTATTTGAAACTAAACCAACATATTAAATCTTTATTTTATTTCTACTTTCCTGTTTTCCATTATTTTCCCTTAACTTTGCATTGGTAAGTGTTTCCAGATGTGTCCATGGTGTAGCATGTTTATACCCAGCTCTTTATGGTGAGAATGGGAATATTTGTATGCACACTTATAGAGGACATATTTAGTACATAGACATTAAGGATAGTGAGTTTGCACTGTCTAAATTTAGTTAGGAGGCTGGTTCCCTAAGCTCCTTAGATGGCTAACAGAGTGCTAGTGAATGGTTTGGTCCTCATTTGTGTCAGGTGTGTCTTACCCTATGTCTCTGTAGATCTCCAACGTATGACAAATGCAGGACACTAAAACGTGACTTTGGTTGTTGTTTTTCTTTTTTTGCCATAGGCTCCTTGTCACACTCTGAATGTAGCAGTCCCAGCTTGATAACTCCTCCACAGTCACCTCTTAACTTGGAAACATCTTCCTTTGCCAGCAGCCAATCTCAGAACTCCCTTTCTACTTTACCTAGAATTTCCATTAGCCCAGTGTCTGTTGGAGAACGTAGAAAAGATAGGTAAGGTCCCCACGTTATTTGCTTTTAATAGGAATGTGTCTGAGGAAATCTTGTACATTTATTGGACCAGAAGGAATGTGAAAAGATAATTTGAATGACAGATATGAAGGTACAGAGATGCACCCCAGGTCCTGTTACTTAATGTTTTTATTTTCTTTACAAAGTATATGAGATCTTTGTGTGGGTTTGTCTTCAAAACCTAAGTCTTGTGTTCAGAAAAGTAATTAATTTCATAAGGATTTTATTTTTTCATGTTAAATTAATGGCCACATCAAATACAAAGTCTCAGTTGGAATACACTCCTTCAGCTGAGCTCTACCTCAGATGCTTATTTATGATAGGCTTCTTCTGTACTCTAGAAAACTAAATAAAATACCTAGTAATATTTGATAGCTAAATATCAGCTGCCTTAGTATTGTAGAATATGTGCTCTAACCACTGTGCCTTGATTCAATTTTAGCCAGGTTAATAAAAACAAGAAGGTAACTGTGCAGGAACATATCTGTATGTACAGACTCATTTTTATTACTGTAAATTTTGGCTGTACCTGGATCACTGCTAGCAATAGCATTAAGTATATGCGTAGCTGTTTGCACAATTTGAACCTCGTATGATAGCTTTCTTAAGATCATGAGCTTTGTGTTTTAATGACTTTCTATCTCATGATGAGCATGTTCAAGATGCATTGTTTATGGTATCAGTCTTGGGCATCTGATTTCATTTGATTGTGATTTGGCTGGACTGAATATATGAAACAGTTTGCATGAACTCAAAAGCATTGAACAATAATACACAAATCTGAATCAGGCTTTTATTTACACTGAGGCAGCTGAATGCCATTCAGGCAATGTAAAAGAATGATGTTGGAATAGATTACAATTATGTGTACTTCAGGACCCCTTTGTATTGCCTGACACATGTAAAATGACTGACCATAAGAATGTGAACAAAGTAATAAGGATATTCTGTATTTTAAGTTTGCTGGTAGTAATAAAAAGTTATTCATAAAATGTTATATGAAACTTTTTTTTGTGTTGTTTCAAGAATCTATAACTAAGTTATTGTAGTGACACCATATATTGTGTACACTGTTACTTTGAAAGGGAATATAAAGAGGTCTTTGTGGGTTTTCTTTCTTTTTTACTTCGGTGTGACTTTTGTGCTGTTTGTTTTCTCATATAAATGTTCCTGTAATTGTCAATTGCAAATTCAAAGTCAGAATTTCTTTTCTTTTTCACATGACTAATGTATAGTGTTCAGCAGCAAAAGCTAGATTTTTGACGTCCTTATGACTTTTGTAACTGTCAGCACAAGATACACCTTCTAATCTCAGGGAATTAACAATTTCTATTAATGTTGATCAGAAGATTGAAGTACAGTCAGGTGTACCCTTCACTCCTTCACCCTTCGCTCTTGCTGTACTTATGTTTAAACAGTAGTCTGAATGACTTTCTCAGTCTAAAAAGAATATGGTTTTGTTTAGAAATAAAATAAAACAAAAACCCACAAAAACAGTTCCTAAAATAGCTAGTTTCCTAAATTAAATGTATCCTAAGCAAGTGTATGATTATGCCTAGATAGCATTTTAAATGGTCATTTGGTCTTTCTATCCCATCTCCTCCCCACAGAATATAAGCAAATTGCTTGGCCTTTCCCCGTACAATATAACACAGATGAAAATAAATCAATGTTTCTGTTGTGTTGAATTTTTAGTAATACCAATTTAAATGAAAATTAAAAGAAATCTGATCAATTACAACTTTTTTCTAAGCAGCATTTAGTGATTCTGGCAGGCAGTCTGAATATTGTAGAAGAGTGCGCTTCACTTGATTTTAATAATACTGCTTATCAAGTAAGACACCTTTTTAATGCTTTCTGTTTTACTTTATTATTGTTTCCCTACTATATGCATTACTAGTTATCTTTCATTTTGTATTTAGTAGAATCCTAAGGTATGATCCTATGCAGTTTGTATGGGTTTAATTCTTACTCATTCCAATCCAAAACAAACAAAAAAAATAAAAATGCATGTGGTAGATGGAAGCAGAAAGATAAAATTTTTGTCTTGTTTTTGTCTTTTATACATTAATAAGCTGACAAACTATTATGCCCAGCTGTAGAAGGCTACCAAATGCTTACCTTCAAAGATTGTAACAATAAGCATAATTTATGAAGTGATGTCCTCTTCCATCCACTCACCCCCTGGGCATTCCCCAAATCCTACTCTTTCCAAAGATACCCTTCATCTGTCACTTACATTAGTAGCAGTGAGTGAAGTGCAGTTAACTCCTCTGGTCTCTGTTAGAACAGCAGGATTTAAATAGTTTAAACAGTCTGCACAATTTAGAGATTGTGTAATTGATATAGTGAGGTGTTAGGAAAGAAGACATTCCAATTAATGCATGACAAAAGTAGTATAAAGCTATTAAAATTGTGTACTAAAAGGGCTGCCAAGACCTGCAGTCACTGGTAATGGGCCTTAGATACACCGTGCCTGGTACCTGAGCTGTTTCATTCTGCACTATCTCAGCTGTTAGCACCTGGTGATGCCTTTTGCTGTGTGGACACTGTTGAGTTCATTGTAATATGAACCAGCACTTTTTAGGAGGCTACTGCTTGTTTATAAACATCATGAAGGGACTAGCCCTGTTTGTACGGGTGGATACACCCAACTATGGGGGGAGGAAACGGGAACGCATCAGGGCTTCCTTTTGTATAATCCATTCTCTTGTTATACTTACTGGTGTTGTATTGCTATGTGTCTTTTTCTAAGTGTTCTTCTCTTCTCAAATCTTCTACATCTTTCAGATATCTGTTCCGTAATAGGTCTTTTCTGAGAATCCCTGTGGCTCCTAGGCCTAGGTTCTCATCACTAAGGAGTTTGAGGTTGGCCTGATATAAGGTTGTCCTTCTCAAGCAGTATTGCGCACTTTGTGCTATTTTACGTTTGGATAATTGCCCTGAGGAGAATTTGCATGGTAATTGTAATACTACCATGCAAACTGCTGTCTTAATGGCTTGGGTTTGCAACTGCTTAATTTTCATTACTAATTTATGTTTCCCTGCATACAAAGACGAAATCTGATATTGTGCATTGTTGTTCTTTGGTTTACTACCTCATTATTTATGATGTTTATTTTAATGGGCAGTAAAGAATCTCAGCATTTATAATAGTAATGTACCTTTCTTTACAATTTCTTGTAAATTACATATTATATACAGTAGTTAAATTACATTTATATAATATGGATCTGGAAGTTTGTTTCCTACCAACTTCTCCACCATACATACTATTCGTAATTCATATTTACCATAACGCTTTAGACCAGTTGTGTACCTGGTATACATTTAGTTCTGCCACTGTATGTTGCATGGTGTTAAAGGAATGCATTTACAACACTTGACAGTAAATTTATTTTAAGTAACTGTTTAAACCTCTTTTATTATTGCAATTCAGACAGGCATAAAGTATTGCATGTAAATCTGACATTGTTATGGTTCAAGTGCAATTTTGTCCATATCAGTTTTAACTATCTCCTCTAAAAGGCCCTACATGGAAGAGCCACGTCATGTAAAAGTGCAGAAGGGTTCTGAGCCACTAGGGATTTCCATTGTGAGCGGAGAAAATGGTGGAATATTTGTCTCTAAAGTAACAGGTGGGAGCATTGCACATCAAGCTGGCCTTGAGTATGGTGATCAGTTACTAGAGGTAATTGTTTGCTTACTATTCCTATGGCTTAATGAATCAGTTCATATGAGTCCAGCAATAACTGCCTTCCCTAAAAGAGTGTCTTGGGAAAGCTTGTGTGCTGTGAGAAATAGCAGAGGGTATTCATTCTGTATTGTGATAGTCCAGTAATTGTGACTGTTAGTGGCTTTTTGTCACGCTTTATCATAAAATAATATCTTTTGATGATAGGTCTGCTTTGCATCTTATATAGATATACTTCACTTTTAAACTAGCTAGTTTACTTATTTAAAACAAAACAGTCCTAAAGTCATACTCTAACTCATAAGGTGAGTAAATAGTTAGCTTGTACTGAGTTTCGTGCTGCTATTGTTGTGCTATATCCATACGTGAGATAGCTGGTTTAAAAAATGCTCGGGCTTTAAATTAGCTACAGTCACATTTTGGCCTATGGCATTAAGTAATTATATAGAGGAACATTTATAAAGTATAGAGATGCTTTGTAAACATGTTTATGCATGTGTATGGTAAAGCATAGATGTGTTGTGCAGTGTGTGGATGACTTAAAATGGACCTGAACAGATTATGGACCTGAATTTATCTTTAAATCCTGAATTTTTTCAGATCAGTGATCTGAACCAATTTGCATTTAATCAGTGATAGCAAATCATAGCACAGCTCAGAATACTTATGTCTATCAATAGTAAAAGGATTTAAAACTAATGGTTAGGTTACCTAATAATACAATTAGTGATTCCTTCCAAGAAGTTTAAACCCTAGGAATCATAGCATGGCAGCACTTCCATCCTCCTATTTACTCCAGTGGAAATAAGTCAGGATTTAAATATTGAACTAACTGGGAGTCTGAAGGAATGGTTTTGCAAGTTTCCATTTGAAAACTTGACATCCTGATTTGTGTGTTTTTTCATAGTTTAATGGAATAAATCTGAGAAATGCTACGGAGCAACAGGCTCGTCTAATCATTGGACAGCAGTGTGACACCATTACTATTCTGGCCCAGTATAACCCACACATGTATCAGCTTGGCAATCATTCACGTTCAAGGTAAGGATGGCTAGACTTTGAAAGAGCTACTCCAGTCCATGCAGTTATCTAGATAGTAGATAACTTCTGTATGGGTAATTTGTATGCAAACATGCTTATAAGAAGTGTGATTGCATAGAAAAGTAATGTGCGACTACATGCTTATCAAAAGAAAAATGCTTGATACACTTACATTTTCTTTCTTATTAGGGCATAATCCTCAGATTCATTAAACCAAACCCAAAGATGACTTCTTCCTAGGATTAAGAGATTCCAGTACTTCAAAGCAATTTTGTATTTTTTTTTTGTAACTGGGGAGTTTCCTGAAATGAATTAGACAAGGCGTATGACTTAATTATCTATCCCATTTTGATGCATGTTCACATTTTAAGATTGAGCTTTATCTTTCTCTTAGACTTGTGGAGAACATATGTTATTTGGCATGCTGTTTTTGGATATTTTTTCTTACTTTACACTTGATTTTGGGTCAAATTAAAAACTGTGTCTATATGGAAAATATTTGTCACTGGTAAAATACTAACCACTAGCCTTCTATTCTTTATTTCACCTATTAGTTCTCGCCTAGAACCTGTGAGTAATCATTCCACCCCTCAAGGCAGTGGAGCTGCAACACCTGACAATCATTCCATAATTGATACTGTGAGTGAACAGGATGAAGGAACAATGACACCCCCATCCAAACAAACCACACCAACTACAAGTCCCCGGAGTTCCTTAAGGTAAAATTTTTGTCTTTATAAGGAGAAGAAAAATTATCAGAGTAGATATGAAGGTTTGGGAGTTTTTGTGTTAATTTAAAAAAAAGAAAAAAGAAAAAAGTACTTTTGTGAATGTTGTGGCTGGTTCAAATAAGTCAGTAGACAAATTAAGTGGCCCCAGGATTTCAGTCTGGATTTGAAAGATGAGGTCTGCAAGGAGTGAAGAAAATGTAAGATGAGTTTGGTTTAGTTGAGGAGATCTGTCAGTAACATGAAGTTTGTCTCATTGTATCTGTAGGTGACAGATTTTGAATAATAATGTAAATATATATTGTTCAGGATGCTTGTTGATTGTATACTTTTAGTACAAGTTTTTATATTGAACTACATGTGTTATTTCTCCCTATCAAAAGGGGACCTGTGGACACAAATAAAAGGACCCCTGAACCTAGAACTGTTGTTGTTAAAAAATCCCAGGTGGATCTTGGGATCCAGATATGTGGTGGAAACCTGTATGGAATATTTGTGTCAGATGTAGATGATGATAGCCCAGCAAAAGGACCTGACGGACTTGTCTTGGGTGACATGATTCTTGAGGTAAGTTAGGAAAACTCTGCAATATACTGACAAAGTGTCTAGATGGTGTAAAGGGGGAGTTGTACAAAGAATCTTGCTGTCTTGCAATTGGAGATGTTCTATGAGCCTGGCACAAAAACTAGGTGAGAATGGTGCGTAATCTTCATTCTGATTGCAACCTGTGAAGAGCTGGTTGATACAGACCTGGAGAACTAGCACAGAGAATGTAAGTTGCACAGGTTTGAAGGACTAATATATGTCTACTTGGAATTATGAACAGCTACTCTGTCATCTAAATGGAAAACCTTGAATCCAATTGCTGTGTGTGTGACAAAGACAGTAATATGGATGATACTGTGAAACAGAGAAGAATATTGAATTTACCACAATGAAAATCTAATGAGACTTCAGGGGAAAACATGTAATGTCTTCGCCTCTGCTTTCTCTAGTTGACATGGGAATATTTCTCTACTTGGCAGGACTGTTAAGGTGATAAATACATATTTGTTCATGAGCATTTCAGATACAACTGAGTATTGATACTCTCTGAGCATTGAGACTCTCCCATTAGGCTTCTAGTATCCAGATGCAGACTTTGCTTTGTAGCTGTGTTTCTGACTTCCCTCAGACCACCTGTTTTCCCTAAAAATATTAACTTCTTTCCAATGTGAATTTTACAATTTTCAGCTTAAACTTTCACAACTATTTAAAGAAGTGTAGATTCTCTTTCATGGGGCATGTCTGCTCCATTCAGTTGATATTTTGTTTTCCACCACAACCCCTCAATCTCCTGCTAGACATCTTAAGGTGCAAACTGTACTATAGTTAAGTGGCAAGATTCGCTTGTATATAGAGCCTGCCAATAGGAAAAAGACTTGTTTTACGTGTTTTTCAAGCTCAACTAATTCGTTTGCATGTTAAAATCTGTATCACGCTTAAGGTTTTTGTGTTTTGCAGTATGGGTCCATTGATATGCGAAATAAAACAGCTGAGGAAGCTTATCTCGAAATGTTGAAGCCTGGAGAAAACATCAAAATAAAGACTCAATACAGAATAGAAGAATTTAATAAGATAAAAGAGCTTCCTGGAGATGGATTCTATATTAGGTATTTGAGCGTGACTGGTAATGACAATATAAGATAGTTAGGATAATATGCTGACCATCATGAGAAAGAGAGAGTGCATCCCTTTTACCACATTTTAGAAATTCAAAGGTACTGATTTATCCCAGCTTGTCTCTGGCAGTGAATATACGGCCGGTAACACAGTAAATCTGCATGTTTCACTGTAAACTTTTGTGCTCTTGAAATGTAAAATGTGACACTAATCTGTTACCTTTTTTCAAAATTAATGTGTTCTACCCTTCAGTTGATGGAGATCAGTTGAAGAGACTATTTATGTCTTCCTTTCCAGAGCACTTTATGACCGTCTTGCAGAAGTGGAACAAGATTTAAGTTTTAAGAAGGATGACATTTTGTATGTTGATGATACTCTACCACAAGGAAATTTTGGTTGCTGGATGGCTTGGCAGCTAGATGAGAATGCTCAAAAACTGGAAAGAGGACAGATTCCCAGTAAATATATGTGAGTGACAACCATATGGGTTATTCACCTTGGTCTTTAAAAGCGTATGACTAATGAGATGTGTTGTTAAGACATGTTTGCTTCTTTCATTTCTGGGA
Organism: Anseranas semipalmata; assembly: GCA_013399115.1. NCBI lineage: Eukaryota > Metazoa > Chordata > Aves > Anseriformes > Anseranatidae > Anseranas > Anseranas semipalmata. The sequence continues at coordinate 840,557 of VXAA01002552.1, read as the reverse complement.
GATGTTAATTCTTAGACATGTCACTTTATGGGTGACATATTTTAATAACATTAAATATATTGCTCTACCAAGTCATTTTTAATGCTACTAAAAAGTAAATTAGAAAAGGAATGGATACATAGCCCAGTGTTGTGACAGATAATTCAATAACCGTAAGTGAGATTAACCACAGCAAAAATATCCTTTAACTCAAGGGTACTGCACTCATTCTTGGAAAGTACCAATGTTTTTAGTGGTCTGTGGACAGAATTTGTAATGTGAGACTGTGTATCTGCCTCGATCGCATAACATTGGTAGAAAAGTTCAGGAGTATGGAGGAACTAAAATTTGTAAATAGTTACCGAAATCACATTAGTTATTACTCAGTGATAAAATCTTTTGTTCATTTTAAGATTACCGTTCTGCTTTCCTTTATATTTTCTTCTAATAGTCTTCTCTCCTTGTTGTAACTCAAAATTCATCCTTATCATCATGGGAGCAATGATATTATGTGGAATGTGCACTATATACATACACACACATACACATCATTGATAGACTTGTTACTAGAAGATGGATAGTAAAACCAACTACATTTTACGTATGTTATGTGGCCAAAATATTTGTGCTTATCTAAAATAAAACTGCATGTTATTTTGGATTGTGTGGTGGTTTTACCAAATAACAGATTATTTGTGAGGATGAATTTAACATGCAGCTTCATAGAATAGGATCTTCAGTTGTGTGCAAAGGCTGGCTTTACTGGCAAGTAGGTGCATATTGCTCTTTGAGCCTTGGAAAATTTTGCCCTGACTGTCAGAGTGATCACCCCATGTGCTATGCTGCTATTTATAAGAGTCCTGAAGAAATGGTGGTAGGGTGAGTTTTCAAATGGTTATTTGATTATTGTTAATGTTTGTTTCTGATTAATTTTCTGTGATGAAGATGCTCACACTAAGGCTTGAGACAAGTATTCCCAGGGTGTTCCAGATGCAACGATGGCATTGTTTGTCAAAAATAATAATAGTACAAAAAAAAAAAAAAGGAATGTTTAAATACCAACCACTTAGTCTGTTCCATTATAGGATGGATCAGGAATTCTACAGGAGACACAGCATGTCTGAAACTAAAGATGAAAACAGCTCTTCTAAGACATTGTCAGCAGCAGCACGAAGGTCATTCTTCAGAAGAAAGCATAAACACAAGCGAAGTGGGTCCAAAGATGGAAAGGATTTACTGGCTCTTGATACAATCAGTACAGACTCAATTCCGTTCTTGGATGGCAAGTACCTTTGTTATACTTGAGAGGGGGTTGCCTTTCTTTCTCTTTTGTTTTTAAATTGCTGCGGCAAGACACTTTTACAAATAACATAGCTTTCTGGTTGGCACGCATGTAAATGATGAATGAACAACAACAAAAAATCTGTATTAAATAGCAAGCTGGATTATCTCAAATTAAAACAAGAGTTTTTTTTT
>VXAA01002552.1:812529-831322 GCA_013399115.1 Anseranas semipalmata | reverse complement strand
ATATATAGTTATATACTATATAGAGAGAGTATTTTTGAACTGTAATACATATAAAATATATGTATACAGTATTATTTTATATAGTATTAAATCATACTGTTATAATACTGTGTATATATATATATAAACTGAAAAATAGGAGATGGTATGGATGAATTAATAGTCAAAGTATTTGTCATGGTGAGGGACAGCAGTTGTTTTTCGTTTATCTCATTTTTGCTTGTTTTTTTTTTTTAAAGTTTGAGGTCAGAGTAGACTCCAGTGGTACAACTGAAACAGGTACTGTTCTGACATGGATTTTCTGTACTAAAATAAAAACATCACTTTGTATCAAAAAAAAAAAAAAGTTAAAGAAACTGATTACAAACAAAATAAAGGTCAATTTCTATAACTTGACTTGTGTGTAAAAGGTGCTTACAGCTCATGATCTGCTTGACTTTTAGTTGAGTCCCAACATAGGGTCTTATTTTTTGCCTAAAATTGATGTATATAAGGTACAAGTGCCCATCTTGAGAGAAACAAATTTTGCTTTTGTGTTTTTGCTCAGTCTTGTGTACATAAATGCCAAAGACTTTAAAAAAAACTGCAGAATGCAAGAAGGGAGATTTTGTTTTGTGCTAGTGTGTTTTTAACATTCTGTGTCTAAGTGGTGCATAAGGATTTTAAGCGGACATTTTGTTTTCTGTATTTAAAAATGCAGGGTTTAATGGGAGAACAAATCTATCACTGTTATTTTCAAGAGAGTGTCACTGAGAATTCCTCCCCTTCGTTCAGGTAAAACCTAAAAGGCCAGAACTTTTATTAATAGTTTTAAGGTACTTTGTAGAATTTTGTACCACAGTTTTTACTGTTCAAATAAACCAACTGGTTCTGTTCATTGGGTTATCTTAAAGCTTAGGGAAGGTAATTATTGTGTATTAATTTTTCTGCTTTATCAGTTGCTTTATTCTCAAACACTAAATGGTCAACTTGAGCATGAACCAGACTGGAAGATGGTTGGTGTTCTAGTAATCTGAGTACAGGACTTGTACCTTATCTGCTTTTCTTGAAGGAAAAAAAAAAAGTACAAGAAAAACCAGCACAGCACCATCTTCAAATAGAGGACAAAGAAAATGAGAATAGGCAGGTTTTGGCAGGTCAGTAAAAGCCATACCGTGCATACCTTCTGATCACAAGGAAGTAGAATTGAAGGCTTGGTTAAACACTGAATAAGATCCCTTTAGCTCAGATTAAGAGTTACCTGACACAGCATTTTATTTTATAATACTACATGCTGGAGCTAGATTTGGCCATTGTTCCGAAAACAATGGCTTTGTACAGATGTTTAAATAAAGAATATAGCTCTATAGTTATTTTGAAAATGCTTTAAAGGTAATGTAGTTAGATGACAAAATCCGCACATGTCACCTTCCTGCTCATAAGCTGCAATGCAGGGTGTATTGCTGTGGGTATGGAGTTAACTTTTTACTTTATTTCCCATAGCTAAACTGGCATAAAATGAGTAAAGATGCTGCATCTCATTTGTATGATCTGTTGTTAATATGTTGACAAGCATCTGTCTACTTGCTTGCAAACCTTTGAGTTCTCTTCATGTTGACCTGAATTGCAAGGCAGGGGTTTGCTAGATACAGAGTTACAGTCCAGCAGCTGCCAACCCCTCTGCACCAGACAAGGGTCTTTTTTCAGTGTCTGATAAATTTGGAGGACATATCATAATCCCTTTCAGTGAATGCCAGTCGTTGTGCTAAGCTATTGCGCTAAGCATCTAGCTTTCCTAGATGCATCTCAGGTGGATGTCTTCAAGGTTGAAGTACAATCTTCTAATCTTTTCTAGAATTAAGTTTAAGGCTGCATATAACTTCTACTATTTCACTTCCATTTCACAATGGACAGTTTCTTTTAAAATATGCTGACACTGGAAAAATGTGCACTGGTTTGGAAACTAAAGGGACTTCTGTGAAAAATACAAATATCTAACAAGGCAGACTTTGGTGTTGCGCAATGACTATATATAGGTCCCAGACCTGCAGCAGAAACTCAACGGTACAAAAAAGGTCTTTGACTTCTTCCTTTAAATTTTGTTATATCTGCTGTGTCAATTGGTGTAAGGGGTTTTTATTTATTTGGTTGCTTTTAAAGAGAGCTGGGTTTGGTTCTTTCTGTGTGGGGGCTTTTTTTTTTTCTTCAGCCTTAATTCTCCATCATTTTGCTTAGAAAATGTGTTTGTGTTCTTCACTGAAAAAGTATGTTTTTGGTGACCATTTGATAGCAAACATTTAATTATTCAAGTTGCATTCTTTTCTTTCTAATATTCAAAGATAATGCTTTTGCTAGCACAACCTAAATGATGCAAGCGTGAATCCAAAAACCAGGTGAATAGGGGATTCTGTCACTTAAGTGTAAACATACTAGCTTAACTTAGGATTGTTCAGCACTATTTTAACAAACAATTCCTTACAAGCTTTTGTAAGAAAGGTTTTTCATTATAAATAATTTTAGGTTAACTTTGTAACTTTAAATTTAAAAGCCATCTAGATGGATATTTTTCTTGAAGTAAACAGTGCATAAAAAGCATATTTTGAATAAAAAAAATTCAAAACATTTTCAGTACTGGAAGTTGTTTTGTAGGTTTCCACTACTGCAAGTGTTTTTAATTGTTTTTTATATTTAATATTCATTTCATATGGTAATTTAGTTTAAAAACAGTGAGAAAGGAACATTAGAGGTACTTTGGTTTTAGTGGATCTCATTCAAGTATGAGTTTGTGATTAATTTTTCTCTACAAGACACGCCTCTTGTAAAATGAAGAAAATGAAAAACAACACTAACACACACACACACCACCCCCTAAATATAAATTTTGGCCTTTCTTAGGATTTTCCTATCTTCCCGAAGATTTCTTAGAAGTTCTGAAAACAAGTACAGTGGCTTACTCTTAATTTAATCCAGGTACATGCTGCATATTTAACAAAATACAGTAATTTCTCTAAGATTAGAACCCAGTCATTCAATGCTATACGCTTCAAAATATCTCTGCTGATAACATTTCACTCTGATTTGCAAAGGCTTTTTTTTTCCTTTTTTTTTTTTTTTTTTCCTTTTAAAGTATTTTCAGTGCAAATGGGAATGGCATTTCTTACATAATCTTCCCCATGCCCTTCCTCTGAAGGCAGGCAATCATCAACTTTCTGAAAACGTTAACTTTGCTCTGTGGAGAAAGTGACCCTTTTCCCAGAACTTTTGCTTCTGGTTTTGCTGCAGATTCATCTTATCTCATTAGAAGTAATACTAATCATTTAAAATAATCATAAATTCTTAATTAGCCAAATCTGCCTACTCTACCTTTACTAAACTTTTCTCAAATTATCTAATTGGTTAACCCAATTAAGACTATTTGTGGCCACCCTGTGAGAAACCTGAGTGTTTAGGTTTGAGGTTTGTCTGATGTTTAGGTAGTATAAACAATAAAAGGCTGAAAATGCATTGTTCCATCCATCCAAATAAGGGCAAGGGGTCTAAATATGATTTTAAATGTTGTAGTTCTATCATGACAATTACTTTAAAAAAAATAAATAAATGAGAGGATGATTCCAGTGGAATCAGCCAAAAGGTCCTAAGGTGAGTTGCAGGCTCACATATGAGAGAGAAACTTATTTTCTGCTGTGAAGATGTGATTTGAAAATGCTAGCAATTGATTATATCATTTTAGTAACGGGTAGGTTTGTGATGCAAAGATGAATTAGTGCAGTTTCTGAAGAACCCAAATATATGGAGCAGAATTCTAGGATGCTGCAAGTCCACAGCAACCCTTAACGTTGATCCCATGGTTACAAATATATGTTGCTTATATCTGGGGCTGGCTGAACTGTGTGACTGCACAGCGTCTGGCTGCAAATGTGTTTCTAACATTCAAATGTGAAGAGATTACTCAGACTTTTATACCCTGACTTGTTCTGTAGTAAAAATGTGTGTTTAATAGCTGCGATTATGGTGTGATATGTTGAGACCTACTGTGACTGATTTGCAGGTCAATTATTTGGAATTCATTTTTCAGGGTGGTACCACAGTTTGTGCCAGGGTGTCTATTTTACAGCTACAGACTAACTTGAGTGAAGCTGTAAGATCAATTACATATACTTCCCTCCCCTCTCCCTCTGCCTTACATGGCAGAGTTTCCACAAGCTTTGAACTTGAGGAGACACTTGAATTCGGAAGTGGGGGGCTGCACTGGCTTCGATCCACAGCTGTTCTCCTCCATGTGATACTTCCTGATGCTTCAGTCCGTCTTTGCATGAGCTAACCCTAGCAAGATGTTTCCAGTCCTGGCCCCAGTGTGCTCGGATGACTTAAAGGGCACAGTGGCAGTTTTGTGCCTTCCAGAGCTTCACGCTGTGCCTTGTCAGTCTAAACCTTCTGAGGCCACTTCGTGCTTCTGAAGAGCATGCAAATGTTTTTGTCCTAGGGGAAAACGTCCTTTTGATGGGACAGTTTTCATCTTCCCAGGACAGCACAGAGAATAGAGTAGAATGCTGCTGAAAAGGGGTTTCTGACCAGCAATTTCTGCTGCATTTTTCATTTCAGTCATTTCTTCACTGTTATGTACATACGTACACAGGTGTGTAACTTTAGCAACTGTTCTGTGACATTTTTCTCGGAATAGGAATGAGCTCCTGGTTTATCTGAGAACTTTGTTATGGGTACATCACAAGACCCTTCTTTTATGGTTAGATGCAGCTTTAGCTTCTCTTTGCTTTAGTCTCACTACCATTAGTATATACATCCTCTTTCAGGGTGTGTCTCCCATCCACTGCAGACTTCATTTGCACCATTTCCTTGCTTCATGCATCACTTGTATCAGTGCTATCAAACTCTCAAAGTTTTTTTTTCCATTGCTGACGCAACCTAATTTCTCTTTTCCTCACCCTATTATCTAATACTAAGGTATCATTATGTAAAGTCTGTTTGTTTCATAAAGCATGCTATGCAGTTTTGTATTAATTACTGATTTGATTCTAGACACTTGTTATACTCACAGTTGATGATCTTGTGAGCAGGAGTGACTGATCTACTCCAGTATTCAGCAGCCTGCAGTTTCAGATAATGTTTTCGCAAGGCTTCCAAGTCTGCAGTTTCTGAAAGAGGTGCCTTACTGTGTTTCCAGCAGTGTCAGCACTATGTTTGTGAAAGAAATGACTTGGTAAGCAACAGAAGACAACTTGAGAAAGTGCACGCACCTGCCTTAGGATTTTGTGACCTCTGGTGGCTTGCAGAGGCTGCAATTTTTGAATTAATTTGGATTTCTGTCTACACTGTTCTTATTCTGTAGTAATACAGTGCTGGTAAGGTGTGCAGAAGTACAGCTGAACTGACTTGCTACAAATTGAGATCCACAAATGGTGCTTGACCTTCAGTAGAAGTAAACCATTGTTACTCTAATTTTAACTTTTTTTTTTTTTTTTTTTTCCCTGTAACTTAGGATGTTACTGAAGTTACAAGAGGTCAGTTTATAAGAAGAGGTCTGAAGTACTGGAATTCATCTGAAGTAGCCACGTTTGTATTGTTTCTTTCCCACACTGCTCTTGCGCTAAAGCCCAATTTTTATTCTAGTCCCTATGTGTTATCACTCTTTTGAAGACTTAGTCTGTAATAAGCAATATGACGGAAAGAACAAGAACAAACAGTTGTTGGATGTTAGAAGTTAGGGGCCCTTAAGATCCTGCTTGGTTCTTTTACCTGCAGTGAGACCTACTCAGAAACATAAATCCTTTTGTGAAACAATTAAGCCAGAGTTTGAAAGTCATTTTCTTTCCTGCTTTCAGTACTTTGATAATGACTTTCAAACTCCTTTATTTTTAGAAATCATCTGGTGTCCAGACTAAATGCACCGGTGTCACCTTAATACTTATTTGTTCTTGTTCTATTTTAACTTCTGTGCCTCAGTATGTACTTCATGATGCAGAGCACTTTCAGATTTTGTTTTACTAAGCTGAACAAACTTACCTTATTGTCTCTCATAAAGTGGGTTCTTCATTCCTGCAAGCTCTTCTCTGCACCTTTTATAGGTTGAATGAAGCAACTTTGAATAATTAAGGTTTACTACCACATGAACAAATGGAAATGTGGCTTTCCAGGTATTAAAATTAACATTGGTAAAAGAACAGAGTTGCTTTCTCCTAGCACAGAACAATGAAATTTATTGGCGCAATGAAGGTTCCGTTTACAGAAAGTTTCTAGCTCTGCCACAGTCATTCTTTGTGCTTTAAAACAGACTGTTAGTTTTCCATTGAATTCTTGAAGGAGGTCTTTAATCCAGAGACAACTTTTCAAGTATACCAGATGCAAACCGAATTTGTTTATATGATTCGTTTTTTATGTTTTTCTGTTGCCCCATGCTACTTGTCAGATGTATTTGTTTAAATAAGGATTTGTTCCATCATAACCCATTGAATAGGCCTGCTTGATGCTGTGAGTTTGTGGTTCTGTAGTCACTCCAAACTGGTGTCCTGTTCCTTAGTCGAAAAATAAAAGTCCAGCTAACCTGTTCAGTGTGGGATTCCCAGCAGAATATATAAAGGGTGTGGTGTTCCTCTTGTTGTTTTGTGTTTAATTCTGCAAATATAATGCACAACAACAATACTTCTTGGAAATCAGTGGTACTACAGATAGGTAAGTGGCTGGTTTATGGTTTCTTAGACAAAGTGAAACAGAAAAACTGCCAAATTGTTTAGAATGAGGCTGATGGGTTATGTACATTAAAAAAAAAAAAAAAAAGTGTTCTGGTTTTCACTTAGCCTTGTGTTTGATTTTTGCTATAACTATCTTAAAAAGCTGGTTTGAGTCTGAAAGTTGCATTTGGAAAATGTAAATGAAAAGTTTCAATATACTCAAAATGGAGTATTTCATTTGGTGAGTGTTGAAATAAGGCATTCAGTTTCATCAACAGGAGGGCTGTTGTTCTTTCATCCAATTTCATGGGATGCACTATTTGCAGGAAAATGTTCTTGCTTTTTCCTCATAGAAAAATTAAAATTTCTCATTTTCTGTTTCCTTTATCTGTTCCTAACACACACACATTTTTTTTTTCCCAGCTAAATCAGTTTATTGGCCAGTGATTTCAGGGCATCTGGACTTGCGACATCTGGAAGGGGCTTGCAGCTTTTCACTCTTTGCAGTAATAGAACCCAGATATTTAATATTTGAAAGAGAAAGGACCCTTTTAAAAGTGTCTCAAGCAAGCTATTGAAAAATTGAATTATACTATGTAATTACTCATTAAAAGTTTTGTTTGGGGATATTTAGTGTGCATAGTAGACAGAATGCATTGATTAGGAAAAAAAGAAATCTGGTGTGTGTGAGACTAAACATAACTTTTCCCAGTACGTTAATATTGCTAGTACCAAAACTACAAGAGATGGCAAAAAGACATTAAAAAGTATTTCTTTAGCAGAAACAGTAATACATGGAAGATGATTTGCATTTATCAAATCTTATTTTCAAATTTGAAAAACTCTCCCTTTATGCAAACTGACTATTTTTAGTTATAACACTTCATTTACAGTCATTTGTTTTTCTTGTAAGATTAAGAGTAGAGTTTTAAACTGTCATCCTCAAGGTCACAAGCCTGACAAAATTATTCTTTTTTTTTTTGTATATCATGAAGTACTTCAATAATCAAAAACCCAGCCAGACAGTCACGTTTAGATTTAAGAAATGAAAGAATACATATTCTATGACAATTTCCTCCTTAAGACAGAAAGTGTTAGCAAGATCAATGGTGAGAATTTGCAACCTTAGTGATGACTCTGCATCAACAGTTTTCAGACATTACATAAAAGCACAAAGCAATTGAATCGTAAAATAGCATATCCAGCAGTCTATAATGCACAATTAATAAGAGGCCCAATAATGAGGGTTCTGAAGAGACTGAAAAAAATTGCATATTTCTTATCTGTAAATCCCACATTTCTAGTGTTCTCAAAACAAACTCAAAACACCTAATATGGGCTATTTTGTAGCAATTGCTCTAAATTGATGAAGGCATACAAAGCCTTGTATGGCCATGGACCTTTAGTTGAGACCAGACAATAATAATCTAGTCTCTAAAGTATGCAAAAAGCATGAGAGAGAATCAAGCTGACTGGCTCAGTGTCAAGTCATACTTATAAAAGGTATGACTTAAAATGGAAAGCCTTTGTGACAGTTTATGCTGACTAGCTCAATGTGTATAGCCTGTGCAAAGTTATTTTCCACCTATTCACAAATACACGAGCAAAGAAATTGGCTTTAAACACAAAGGTCTGCAGACGGTTCTTTTGTTTAGTCAAATAAATATTTTCCGATGGGCACTTAACTGTTTGTAATTTATAGGCAACAGATGTTTTTTTCTCTGTAGTAATTGTTTTTCCAGAATATAACTGTAGTAGAATTTGTGAGGATTCATTGGCTCTTTTCTGATAGATAAAGCACTTCCTTGAAACCACTTGATTGTTTTGATTAAAAAAAAACAAAACACAGTGACTTCCTAAAACCTCCAATGCTTATTATTTTATTCTTTTTTTTTCCCCTCCCTTAGAGACAAAGAGTGTTAAACGTGTTGTTGAATTCAGCCCTGGAAGAAATATCCTTAAGTGTTCAGAGGATTAAAGCATAATACAAGTTCACTGAAACTGTCTATGCTTTCAGCTCACTTAGAGTGCAATGGAATGAGACATAAGTCCTGAGAACTTTTCTTGAATCCACATGTGAAGTGTTTAGAATTTCCTGATAATGGAAAAAGTTGTATTCTTCTTGTTTTGGGACTTGTGAACAAACAGTTTGATTTTTTTTTTTTTTTCCTCCATCCTTGTCCCCCTAAAATAGACGCTTTACCCCTTGCTGTAGGCACAAGAACAGGAACTGAGGCCTCTCATGTTATAAACGTTCCTGCCAGAAGCATATTGTTAAGTTCTATTTAAAGCATATTAAGTATTTTGAGTAATCAGAGCAATACCAGGAAGCTTTAACCTTAATAACCTATATGCTTGTTTGACAAGGCTTTCACAGCAGAAGTCACTGTTGTATAAGCCTTCACAGATTCAACACTTGTCTTGTTATGGAAACTTATATACAGCTTGAGTACCACGTTCCTTTTAGGACTTACTCAAAGCTCTCTACAATCCTCCAAGATATATTCATACAAATATATAGAGAAAGCCCTCTAAGACATAAGCATCTGAAATACCAATGTCCTGTTATGTTGACTTTGAGCTTTAAATTTTAAAGGTTCAGAATTCAATGATAACAGCATTTTTTTCCCTCAACAGTTGCTCATTTTTGTGTACCAGTTTCCAGAATTATCAACTTACAGAAGTTCCTTTTAATTGGAAAAAATACAGATTTGCATCTTTCTTTTGCTTAGGTACATATGTAAGTAATACAGTCATTAACTTGTCAACTAACTACTCTGCCATGTGTTGCTGTCTTGTACGCGGCATATGCAGATTATCCTAGTGCCTAACGAGAAGTTGCTACATGTCTTTCCTTTTGCGCTCTATGCATCGGGCCATGACCTTTCACTTCTAAATTTCTTTATTCAAGTTACAGACACCTCTGAGTACAGGTTTTGATGTGAACTGTGCCCCATTTCCAGTGCTAACCCCTACCATCAAAGGGCACAAGAAACTGTCTTGCTCTGGCATGAGGAGAAGCATGGCTGTGGTCCAGCACTGCCTGCTGTGTTTTCCCTGTACGTTTCGGGTTGCTGTTTTTTCAGGGACTGAGATGCTGGCTGGGTTTCTTGCTTATCGCTCCTCACCCTGCCAGAGGCCCCAGGTCCCTGTTTGCTAACCGTTTCTCCCCCCCCCCCTCCCCCCACCCCCCAAATTGCTCTGAGACCATGGAAGTACTTTAAAACTGTTTTAATTACCTGGTTTTTACAGGTGGTCTACCTGGTTGTATTTGGGCAAAATCAAGCAATATGGAAAGGAAACAGGGCAGGAGGGTCAGTGAATGGTTAGCTGCTACTGCCCGGAGGAAAATAACGAAAACAAACTTTGAGGCAGAGCACCACCAGATGTGATGGCAGGAGTGGACATGTGTTGGTTTTCCATTGCCTTTGGCTCTTGGCTCCTGTGTCATATCCCAGAAGACAAGAGTCCTTTTTATGCAGCTTAACATCTTTGTATTGTTTTACAGTAGTACTCCAAATGATGCATTAAAGAGGAGAGGCATGTCAGTCTAGGTATGTAGCTTAAGAGGAGAAGTGTGCTACACAGTGCTGCATAAAGACTCAGAATACCTTAGGACTGCAGATTTCATTGCACTCAGTGAGGCAAATAATTACTCCAGGAAATAACGTTTCAGTATCTCACAATCAGCATTTCTCTAGTTTACTTCTTGCATCATTCTGTTCCTATTTCTTCTGACCTTTCAGAAAGGACTTTTATCTCTAGTGCCACTGAAGGCAGCTCAAAGGCAAACCTTGTTGCTACCTTTTGTCATTGCTCAGACAGCTGAAAGATCAATTTGGTCTTGTTTTGAAGTAAAGCTGAGTTTATACCAGTCCACATAATGGACTGGTATGGACTCCAGCCAAAGTTGGAGGAAGAGTCAGTCAGTTTTAACCTGATGAAGGGCAGAGATGGACATAAATCCCCCTCTCTAACAGTTGCTGACAGTTTTCCTTTTGTCTGCTTGTGTTCTTCTTTTGTAAGCTTGTAGAGCAAAGTGAGGAATTTAAAGGACAAGGCTCTGGACCCCATTAGTGTTTAGGTTAATGGAGTTTGTTCTAATTTACCACTGTTTCATACTAGAGGATTAGTCGTTGTTATGCAGCCTCTTGGGTAGCCCTAGTTTTTCAGGAGAGCTGAAATACAGTGAAATTAGTCTAGATTTCCAACAAGTACTAATTAGCAATATCCCACTGTTTTCATTCATGACAAAAGGGAGTTCTGAGCACCTTTGAAAAGCCGGCACTAGGGAAATTTCATGCAGTACAAAAACAGCGTAGTGGTGATGGTGGTGGTGGTTGTTCCCAGCTGCCATGCGTACTGTGCTGTCTGTCTGAAAGACCATGGTCTAGAACAGCTGCTAAAGGTGGACTTCCACCAAGGCTGACCCTTTTACGTATTGTTTGGACTTGAGTTTCTGGAAGACAGAACACTAATAGACTTCCCTATCTTGTTTTTTTTGTTTATCAAGGCTTCCATTTTAATTCCTACAAAGCATTTGCTCTTTTGGCAGTATGATAAGCCAATCAGAAGAGGCCAGTTTCCATCCCTGATCTTCCCAACTTTCACAGGATGCATTTTGGATGTTTTTCTTCCTTGCATTCTGTCCATCCCGCTAGTCCACCTGCAGCACCCAAAAGGAGGCAGAAGGGCAAGCCCACTACACAGGAATAGGTGGTAGCACCAGTTGCAAGCAAACTGCACTCTGCTTGCACAGCTTTCTGAAAAGTGTCATCTTCTGCACTCGAAGTAGCAGGTATTGGGATGATACCACTCTGTGACATTTGAACAAACTGCAGGCCCATTTCTGAAGTGGGAAAAGGAAGATATACTTGGAAAAGAGTCAACTTTCCAATGCCTTTCCCACTGCTTGAAAATGGGGTGTCCACACTGAACTTCTGTGCACAGTCCTTTGCCTCTAGGAAAGAGAGGTGCCGGCTGCCCAACTGCTGGTGTATCGCAGCCTTAAACACAGACTTGACCTGCGGCACTTGTCAATACCAAGGATGTGAGCCTGTATTTACTGACATTCCCTGCAAAGTCATTGCCCTCCTAAAACGTGGGTATCAATTACAGCTAGAGAGAAACATGTTGACTCCAAGGTCAAGAGATGAGAGCATGTAATCTGGAGTTTCCATCACAACTAATTATGCTTATGCTTCAGCTATTATAAATTACAAGGTTGCATTTCTTTTATGGATGCTTGGTTCTAATTAAAGAAAATGCGTGTGCTTTAAGAATGCTGCATAAATAGATTTGAATTTTTATCGCTAACTCAATTTCTTAATGCCTTCCTTTTTCATGTGAATCTTATCTTTTTTTCTGTGCAAATGTGGTTTGTGCATTTGTTGAATAAATTTAAGAATGTTCTACTGCATTTGTGCTTAACTGATATCTTTAGAGGCAAGCCTTGCCTGCAGCACAACATAAAATGAGCTTTATAGTCTTGTCTTACTCTTTTCTTCATCTTCGGTGTATCTCTTTTCCCTTTTCTCATTTACTGCCTGTCTGTGTGGAGTCACTTGAGACAGTTAATCTAGTCACGTGAATTCAGTGTTGATTGCTCAAACCAAAATGGACAGTATGGATACACTCATTGAAGAACAGAGGCATTTTGAAGTGAGTTACACTGCAGAAACAAAAGCTCTTTGAATTCTGATGAGCACATTCACACCACAGTGTGAGATGTGCAAGTACTTCAACTAAAAATATATTCAACTTATTTCTCCCAAGTGACTCTTTGCAAACAGAAAAACTCAGTTCCCGTAACTCCAGCATCTTGATAAAAGAATGAATCCATGCATTTTACTCTTAACCCCAGTACTAATTTCTCTTGTAGCAGAACAATTTCCCTTGAAGAAAATGCTCTCCATTTTCTCCTGTAACCTTGCGTCTTTATTTGTGTTTCAATGATACCATTTGTACTCCCTGCTTGTCTTCCTTATTGTTCTCCTATTTATGTTTTCATTATTTACTATGGTTTGTGTGTGCTGGTAGATGGAGTAATATTTTTTGACTCAAGTCTTTTATGATGTTTATTGATGAGACATTTGTGAGAACAGTCCCTTTGTATCCTGTTCAGTTATCATTTATGTTTCGTGTTAATGTGCTATTTTTCAGAAGGCTTTCTGTAAGATGCATAAAATGAGACTCCCAGCTGAGAGTAGTTCACAGAACATCTCCTTTTGGCATAGTGGCTGCCTTTCTGTTTTAACTGAGATTCATTGAATGTTCTGAGGGTTATATGAACAAGTACATCTGAAGCTACACTAGCTTAGCATAAAGATCACATAGGATGTCAGGTGTATGCTTCCAAAGAAATACTCACCTATAGCTGTATGTGTGTAGCATGTTTAGGTAATGGGAGATTCTCTTATCAGAGAGAATGAAGTTCTTTATGTGTATCATGACCATTAGAAGGAAGGCTAGTAGCATACCTTGGCCAGTAGAGAAAAGACTACTGTTTCCTCTCTATAGAACTGATATATTTCTATTCAAAGCAGAGGTTGCATTCAGTTTACAGTGGTATTGAAAGATGCAGAAATAAGGAAGGAAGTGATGGTAAAGCTACTAGCTGGAGTCTGGAGGAAATTATCTCCCATTTCTGGCAAATACTTGTGGAATCCTAGGTAAGTCGGTCTGGTTTGACATTAGATGTACCATGAAGATCTTAGCAGACTTGAAGGGAACAGAGAAAAGTATTACAGTCAATACAGAATTGGCATGAACCTACCTAAACTTGAAAAGAAAATTCCCCAAGTTGTTTGTTACCTTCATTTTCCTTAATGTATCTTCTTCCCAAGCTATCTAGATTATGCAGATGCATCCTAAAGTAGTTAACATTCTTTGTCTCAGTTGCATGAAGAATAATACCATTTACATTTTTTTGCTAGTCTTGTTGAATTTCAATTGTATCTTTTGATATATAATTTGTATAACACGTCTTAGAAAGAGGCTGTTATCTCATTTGTGGCCCCTGTACTGCCTGAATAGGAAAACGTGTAGAACTGCTGTACATGGAGGAAAAGGTTAATGTAATAACTTTCAGATAGTGTGTCTACCTGATGAAAGGGGATGGTCTGGAACTGCTGAAATAGCAACTGAGACACAAAATAGGTGGTGTTTGGTCACAGCGCGTTCAGTGCTTTGCAGTACCCCATCTGAGTCCCAACAGCAAAGGGAAGTGAGAGAAGCAGCCCTTCCCTCTGCTCTCTGCTGGGCCCTGCCCTGCCAAGCTTGAGTTATTTGGGAGCCTGTAAGAATGGTCAAATGCATTTTCACTGCTTCTGAAAATTTCTTACTATCGATCTGCACCCACCATCTGTCATAAAATTTCAGGGAAGAGAAATACTACATTTGGAAAACAGGCTTTAAAGCAGGGTAAAATGAAGGAGAGAAATGCCACAATGCTATTTCCGCTTTATAGGGAATATAAGTTTGTATTTTGCAGACACTCATAACAATTTCAAGTAGATAAGCTGCAGAAAATTGGCTATTTAGTTCAGATTTTCAAGAACTTAGGGTAATTAGCTGTCTGTCTACCCAGTGTTTTGCCTCTAAAGAGAGTTTATTGACTGCAGAGCAAATGTGGGCCCCTTCAGTCTTTCCCATTAAAGAAAATAACATTTTGTGACAAGGGAGAAAGTGGGAGTTGATTTTCAGAGTACCCAAAACAGAGATGACTGAGGTCAAGTCTTCAGCTGTAAGCTTTTGTGTCATCCAGTGTCAACTGATTAGTGACAGCTGCAACACCACTGGAATGCACATATTTTGGCTGTTTCTGCCAGCATCTTGACTTCTCACAAAGATGGTTTATATCTGCAGAAAATGCAGGCATGTGCTGAAGAGAGCCCGGGACTTTCACCTGTTGATACTGCTGTTGTGCTGGCATTTTGCCTGCGGAAGTATAGTGATCAGAGAGCTGTGGTGTTTAGGGAAGAAATCCAAGTGGTATAAAAGTGAGCATTACTGCTTATATTGACTGAGGAATCAATGTTACAAGAACTTTGTAAGACAAATTAATACAATCACATTGCATGCCTTGGGCATCTTGCATATAATTTTGGACAGTAAATAGTTATTTCAGGGGATGCCTTGTCACAAGGGAACTCTGGGTGTTGCAGGAAGGAACACCAAAAGCTCTGCAGACAGGTCTCTGTGGAGCTCAGGCTCTGGGTTGGCCACAAGGTGCAGATGTCTCTTTCTTTGGAGAGCTCCTATTGCTTATTTATTGCATCACTGGCAGCTGTTCTCTTCTGCAAGTATGACATGCTGGCCAAATTCTAACTATAATCCTCACAGCCTACTTAACTTAAAATAGCACATACATTAAAATATGTCATTTGTCTTCTTACTGATGGTGGTGTTTTTAAACAATTTCCATTTTTCACCCCCAAATATGGCTCTTTCAGCTTTGAATGTTTCTCTATTTCTAGCTTGTTAAAGTATTTGGAAGGCTTTATTCATTGCATGTATGAGAGAAGCTGTTATAAATATTTAGCTAGTTAAAGCATTAGTGATTTTTTTTAACTTCAAAGTTAAAGTAAACGGGGGTACTTGTGAAGACTCTTGTGTTTTTTGTTTTTTGTTTGTTTGTTTGTTTGTTTTTTAACAGAAAGTTACCTTAGTAGATCTCTCACAATAGTTTGGGACTTTTCACAGTGTGCCAAAGTACATCCTACCTTAGTACCACTGGGATTCAGAAACTAGACAAAGTGTCGAGTGAAACAAAGAGTCATGCCTGGAATATTCCTAAAAGATCCTGCCTGGATCAGTTTTCTCTGATTGCTGTTCTAAATGCTTTCTTGTCCATCCCTTTCTGCAGACCCTTCCCAGCTGTAATCCTACAGTCTTCCAGTGAAGGGAAGTGCGGCTTTGAACCATCCCACCCTCCCACCACTGCCACTCCTGGATACATCCAGGACCTAGGCTTTACTGCTCCCCTGCTCAATGCATGGGGTGTCTGAACACCTCTTTTGAGGCATCTGCCTTTCTTAGAGCACTGTGCCTGTATGCAGGTTTTATTTTCTGTTCTGAGCAGCTGTCACCTAGAGGCCTACAGCATCCTTGCGTTATCCTTACAACATCTTGCCATCAGATTTCTAGAGCATCAGAAGGGTGTTCCTGGCTCCTTTTGGTCCATTCAAGTATTCATGTATATTGAATGTATGTAACTGTAGACTGTATTTAACAGTCTTGACCCAAGCTTAAGATATGGAGAGCAAAAATTTGATGTAATAATCTGGGTGTTTTAGTTTCTTCAGTTTTGATAATTGTGATCCAAGAGTTAAATCTGGATGGGCCCCTGTTTTGTATTTAAATTGTATGTTTCCTATTAGTCTGTGATTTTGAAATGTCATATCAGCCTATTGGTAGTTTACCATTTGCATTGTGCTTATATGGTTAATTTTTTGAGGGGAAAAAAATACAGGCGAGTGGTGTTGGTTGGCAAGGATCAAACAGTAAAACACTGTTTTCCTTTCTTCTCAGGAAATAAGAGATATTCTAGTGCAAAAGCAGTGTAGTCTGTGGTTCCATTCAGTCCAAAGCTCTGGGTCATCCTTAGAAGGTTGTATAGCCTCTCTAGGCCTTGCCCTTGCTCTGTACAACAGGAACACCAGTGCATCCTTTCCTCATAGAAGCATTCCCTGGATAGGATTGTGAGGTACTTAAATGCAACAGGACTGGAGCCTTTACAATAACAGGATTTAGTTGTTTGATTAATATTCTCTTAACACAGCTGGACAAATAACTGAAAGTGCATTTTGTCACTGTTATAAGAGATGGCAGAATTATTTTTATCTAAGAGCAGTACTTTTACCTTAACAGAGTATTTTAGCAAAGAGGTTTAAAGAATTCTGTGGTGAATAGTGTTTATGAAACAGCTTATCTTAGACAAATAAAAGTGTTTAAAGAAGGCAAATGTTGAACTCTAAAACACTGCTGTTTGTGAAAAGAGCCTGGTTTCAGTCAAAGTAATGGAAACAGCTCATGTGAGCTATCAGTGAAGTGCTCTGCAAGGCTAGGATTTCAAAAAAAAAAAAAAAAAATGCTCACAGACAATCTTTAGGCCAAAAACTTATTGCAGAAATTACTCAGAGTACAGTAGTACATGTGTGAATCGGAAAATGTTCAATGGCAATTCACAAACAAAATAATTTTTCTAATACGATTACCATTTGGACTGTTAGTCCTATGTCTAAATATTACTTTTTCCTTGTAGTCAGGCACAAAGCAAGGGAGAATGGAGCTCCAAAAAAGAAAGTGTTGAAGGTTACCTTTATGTAATGGAAAAGTTTCAGTACAAAAGTCTTCCCTGCTTTTCAGGCCAGGATTAGACCATCACCAACGTGTCCAGGGTGAGTACTGCTCAGTCTCAGAGCCACCCTTATCCATGTTACCCTTCACGTTAAAGGCACCACAGACCATTGGAGAAAGCATTACACAATAGTTTCATCATGTGGTTTTGTTTTAATTGGATTGGATTTCAGCTAGGTCCAGACATCCCCTAAAGAAGCTGCGGCTTTCATGTTTTTTTTCCCTGAGACTGACCAGAACTGATAATTTATGGCTTGTAGAGCTGATGACTTAGCACTTTCCAAGTCAGAGCTGGAGCCAAGCACTGCAGTAATTATTCTGCAGTCAATTTCTAATGGATCTTTGAAAGCTCAGCTTGGGGCTGGGTGAAGCCAGAGACAGTGCAGCAGAAGCACTTACAAAATGGCAGTGGTCACTAGCAGTTCATGCAAACTCCAAATCTCACTGTTGCCCTTTTCCAAAAGAAGCTTCCAGCCTATGATGAAAGTAACTGAAGTTCTGTTTTCTACAGAGATCAGAGCAAAACTATCACAGGCATATATATATATATGTTTGCTGAAAAGTTGTGCTAAAATCACTGCAGTGTAATCTACCACATTGTGCTGCCCTTTCCAAAAAACGAAGACATTGTTCAACAGCCTGAGGATCTCTAAATATGCCTTTTTTTCTTTGAAGTGTCAATTCATGATTATTCAATTAAACTCAAATGGCAAACTGAGACAAAATGTAGTTCAGAAAGGCACCAGGGTGAAATGCACAGGGAATCAAGATACTGCTCACACTCAGGTGGTAGATGGAAGCTGCTTGGTAAGTGTGACATTTGTATCTGTTGAGATTTTCCCTGGATCTCTGCTGGGGCCTTTTCTGGTTGAGAGAAGATGCAAAGAGGGAGAAGCTGTTTCTAGCCATATTGCAGATAGGGTATAGTTGCCTGCCTTTCCTCCTCTGCTATTTGCATTATATCCTACAGTACTTCAGCCCAGTTTAATTTGTCCCACAGGCCTCTTCATTCATTTCATGGGAATGCCCTGCCTTTTACAACCTGACAGTTTTAAAATGAACAGTTAAACTTTTCTCTAGTTAGATAGAATGTGAGCTACTGCACTCCCTCCTCTGTCTTAAAATCACTCAGAAGTCAGCTCCCACACTCAGTTAATGCTACCCCAACCTGTGTGGAGCTGTCCCTGGGGTATATTATCATTTAGTATGAACAACTGTTTCACAGTACCATCTATATACTGCTCAGCATGTCATCATGACCGATGGAGTTGTTCATGTACTCTTAAAAGCTCTTTTCCTCGAGAGCTGTTCAAATCTCACTGAGGTTACCTACCATAGAGCCACAGTGAGCAACTGTGTATTGTCATTGGACCATAACTTGCAACAGCACCTATAAAGACATCCAAGATGCACATCAATGTCATAAATGAGAGGCCTAGAGGAGCAGCTTCATGTACACTCTAAAACAGTGAAACTGCATTAAATATACACAGCAAGACTGAAATACTCTATCAAAAGAATGTTAAGAGACAGAGCCTTGGTGTAAGGATCTATCCACCGGGCCTTGAGCTGTGTGAAATACTTTTAGAAGCTGATAGTGCTTCTTACCTTTGAAACAGATCTTTCAAGATGTCAGGTAGAATTTCATGCATTTCAGGGTAAATGGAGGCACTGCAAATCAAACCATGATTGAAAAAGAGCCTCCAACTGCTTCCTTCTATGGAAGCCTGTATTAAAATGGTCTAACTCAAAAAGGGGGGGGGGGGGGG
>VXAA01002552.1:761904-812464 GCA_013399115.1 Anseranas semipalmata | reverse complement strand
AACGACACAACAACAACAACAAAACAACTGAGTAAAATGTCACAGTGTTGTAATTTGAAAGCCACCTCATGTCAGGTGTACATCCCCTTTCTCATGCACGGCCAGAATCAAAAATCCAAAGTTGCTATCCCCAAACCCAACTCCTTTCTGCCATATCTAGCAGAATACTCTTTTCACTTCTCTATCACCAGTGTATCACTTCACTTCCCCTGCTTCCAACCTGTGAACACTGTCTGTGAAGCCTGGCTTCAATATATAGAGATTGGGGGACTTGCTTGGAAGTGTCTTGCCATAGAACCTCTTCTGAAACAATGCAATTCATTGACAGTCTCTCTGTTGGATTTCATGCCTGCTTTTCATCATTGTGTTATTTCTTCCACTGAATTAAGGTGTGGGGTCTTTTTTGTTTTTGAGTGTTTAAGTCCATCCCTCCCCCCTGAAGTGTTCGCTTCTGTTTCCAATATTCTGGAAAATGTGCTGTCTCCTGCTACAGTTGACCCATATTTCCATCCCTCCGTGGCAAACCTTGACTTTACCTATAATTCCTCTTTTCTTGAGTTTTCTGGACTTGCCCTCTTTATCCTGGAAATGTGCTAATTTGTTAATCTTCACTCTCATTCTTGTCTGAACAGTTAAGTACAGCAAGGGGACGATTTTCAGTCTAGGACAATCCTAAAACATCTTGGTGGATATTGGAGCAACCAGTGACTGCATAGAGAGAGTAACTGCATCCCTCAACCCTATCATTCCAGAAGTTCTGATTCTTCTTGTTGTAGAGCTCTCCCTGTACAAGGGTACACTTTCGGAGATGAAGACAGGTCTATTTGGTCACTTAGCTAGTGTAAGTTACTGCAAGAGTTGGATATATTATCCCCAAATTTTCCTTTTATTTGGACTTACTAGGTTGAAGCTAACACCTTCCCAGCTTCTATAGTGGTGCTTCTTCATGTCAGCGACCTTTGACTGCTGATATGCCTGCTCCAGTCTAGGTGGACTAAAAGGCATACTCATCTGAGGGCAAACAAAAATTCAGTCAGTTGCTGGGTCATGAGGATGATAATCCCCATCTCAGGTCTCTTTCTCACTTATTCTTGGAAAGTTTCTCTCCAAAGCCACCTTTTTCTCTTTGACTGAAAGACACAGGAAAAGAAAAACACGTATCTTTTCTTGGTTCAAGGTCAACCACATAAATCTTTTGACCCCCATGTTGTGGACTGTTTCCTTGCTTCTTTTCTTGGCAGTCTCTCTCCTCGCATTGTATTGCCCACAGCTTCTATCAGCCAGTACTTGTGAGACCTCTGCAGCTCAGAGATGGCCCCTCCAGCCTCTGTCGCCCACATCTGGGCTGGTAGAAGCTGTGATGTGAATGAAGGCCCTCCTTTAACTCATTCTAGGCCATCACTTCCCATGGATGCAGATCCCACATTTCCCTGTCTCTTGGTTAGCAAGCTCTCTGAAGAGACTGCCTTTTTCAGCACAAAGCAGGGCTTTATCTTTTACAGCTGTTCTCTGACAAATATGGAAGTATGCTTGCACTTACTACTGACCTACCCATTATAGCTCTTTATGCCCTTTATTATGGCAATTTAATGACTTCCATCTATCAAAATATAGCTGAGAATTCCTGCTTTTCCATATGCGCTTCAAGGTGACGGGAGGGGGAGTATCATGTGCAGGCAATGAGCCTGCCTTGCTTAGTGAGCTGAATAATTAGTAATTTACGAATTCAGTAAACGGTAAACTTGCTCTTGACCTTCCACTTGCACCAGCTGCCTGATGAGGCACCCAGCTGACACGTCCAGCTGCCTGATGCCTCCTCCCTATGCAAAGCCCCCACTGAAGCTCCTGCTTGCTCTGTGCTGGTGTTTCAGGAGGCAGTGTGGTACTGCCTACTCTGCATTGTGCTTTCTGATTCATACTAATTCCCCCATCTTCCTATGGAACATTAAGCATAATCATGATATTGAAAATGGAGGCGTTGCAGATTTAAAAGTGGGATCTGCTTAACTAAAAATAGCACTAAAGCAAACCCTGTCCTTCTGTGCTGAAGGACTGGCTGGTATTTACAGTGCTGTACAGTCATTAAACTCGAGCATAGGAGTAGGAAAGAATGCCAGCAAAGAGGGACCAGGAATTATAGCCTTGTCCTGATTTATTCCAAGCTCCTCCTTTGCTGTGTGACCTTGAGCTTGTCACATGGTGTACTCAAACCACCAATTATTTGTCTGTAAAGTAGGTATAATGCTGGTTTTGCAAGTCCTGAGTGTGAATGAAGGAATTCATATTTGCAGAGTATTTGAAGATCTTTGGAGCTGTAGTAGTGATGAGCAGGAGACCACAGGTGTGTATTGTACTCATTTCTGTGAATTCTGAAGGAAAATGAGTTTTACAGTAGAAAGTTCAAATCATGCCTTGGGAATAACACATTTATATCTTGGCATACAAGACTAAGACATCTACAATGCGTCCTCCAATCTGTAGCCCCAGTTACCACGATTTCTAGATTTATTTTGGACAACACTATGTGATTTGAAGTTAGCTTTTAAATAGTATGTTCCAAGGCAACTATAACAGAAGCAGTCAGATTTATAGGAAGGGAAACCCAATTTTTTCTTATCTTAATCTCTCTTAACCTTCTGCTTTCCAGAATCCTGCTGGTTCCCTTTATACTTCCACATCACTCTGGCAGATAAGTACTGACTCTCAAAACAAAATCGTATTTACCATAAGAAGGTTTTGGCTTTCAGTAGTTAAACTGTAAAAATGACACGCATACTGAACTTTCTCCTTATCCAAAAAATTCAATATTTGTATTAAACAGATGTGTAAAGTAGGAGAGATCATTACAAATTTAATGTTGAAATGACCTTGCCAAGAGCTAGAAATGTTTTAATATTAAATTAAATCTCTCTCTTTAGTCCCTTAATTCTAAGAGCTGAGGTTCTAAGGAAAACACCAACTGTCACAAGTCTTGCCAATCTGCTTATGCATTTCACTATATCAGTTTTCCTTCCCTCTCCCTATTCTCTGCAGTTGACTCAGGCTTTTTTCTAGGTCTGAAAGCCTATTTAAAACTCTTCAGCTTGCCTCCCACACTCTCCTCTATAGTAACAAGCAGCTACAGTCTGCATTCAGATGTCCTGTGATCTGCTTAGGGCCAAGGTCTGCAAGCAGAGTCTGGATATTGTACATATGTTCAGTATGGCAGTACAATCTAAACATCCCAACCTTTTTTATTCAAATCCAGTGAGAGTGTACTGAGGAAGCTAATTACTGCAGGTGTCATAGCACTGATGAGCCAACTATAGTCCTGTTCCATTAGTTCTTTCTCCCCCTCCTCGTTCTTTAACTAAGAGAGCTTAGGAAGGAGTTGTATTTTTCTTTTATCAGAGCTATGCAGTCTTTGATAAACATCAGTGATTTTAGGGCTTTCAGAATATTTAAGGTAACATCTCATTGGCTCAGCTTACACAAGTCTCATGAGCCAACAGGGTAGGTACCTCTTGCACGTTTATCTCTGAGCTTCCAGCCAAGACTTTGCCAGAGACAAGTTAAAGCATTAAGATATTTCTGCCTTTTAGAAATGCTCAGTGAACAGGATGCAACCTTGGACAGTAAAAACAGTGTAGAATATGAGAATTTTCTTAGCTATGTTGTCATGGACAACCCTGCATTCTGAAGGAATAAAAAAAGCCATAGTTTTACCTTATGTAGAGCCAAAAGGAGTTAAGGTCCAGGCCATGATTTTTGTTGTGAGTTGCTGGCTATTATTTTTGGGATGGCTGCCCAAACCTCAAGAGACAGTATTATAAACAAGACTGTACTTTTCCCTTCTTATTCTTGCTGTCCACTTTTAGACGTGGAATGACCTGTGGTGAACATATGGATTTAGTTTCTTTGTGTGTATGAAGCCGTCATTTGCAGTATGTTGCTATTGTATTTTTGTTGTTGTAAAATTAGAATTTTTGAGAGGTCACACTTCACTTTGTTTTCCTTGCTGAGATTTATTCTGGCTTAGGTATTTTTTAGGCATCAATCACTGCTGTTGTGGCTATAAAAGAAAGAAGGATAAGCAGACTACAGAAGATGTTTTTCAGCTGAAGGGAATTAATATTTTTTCTTCTATCAGGCTGGATCTGCTCTCTTGGTATCACACCCATAGTAATAAATCTGGTTCTATATATAGTCATAGAAGACAGCCAACTAAATTGCGTATAGACAGCACGGGGGATAGAATCCAGGATCCTGTGTTTAAAAGCTACAGGGCTTGACCACTGATATTAAAGAAGAACAGCTCATGCTTGTTTCCCTCCCCTGTGAGAAGGAGACTGCCACAGCCACACAGAGATGCACGTGCTTTAACTGATCTGATGCCATCTGGCAGATGTATACATAAGATGTATATGTATTTACATAACAGAAGGTGGTGAAACTTGTATAAAGTTCGTGTTTTATCTCCAATACAGTCAAGCATACTCCTGGGTGTTGCTAGCTGAAACTCAGAAATTCTGCTTCTAATTAAAAGAGCATCTGTTTTCAATATCCTACAAAAATGATTCCAGGCTAAGAGACATATTCAGAAAATAGCTGCTCCTCTAATCAGTACACTGAATGCTTATCTGTTTTTCTTCTTCCTAGTAATAAACAGCTTCATTGTATTTGGTGTTCATTTGTATCACAGGCTATCCAATAAATTAGATGAGATGTCAGTCTGTATTAAGTTATGGCTTGTCTTAGTCTTTTTAATAAAAGATTATATAAAAATAAAATAATGCAGTATTACATGACATATTATGACATTTTACATAAATGGCATGATGATCATAATGCATGATATGACATTCCATATTATGCTGTGACTTGCCATATTGTAGTGACATGTACTGGTTTAAGATCTAACTGCAGCAAAGATACTCTATAAAGAATAGCATTCCTTTTAAGGAGAAAGGGTGAAACAAACCCACTGCATTAGCATTTTATTTTTTTTAATGACCTTCAGGAGCCAATATGACTTCACAGCAATGTAAAGGGAAGTAAAAAATAAAAAAAGTCAATGTAGAAATTATTTCCAAACAAGTAACTATGAATAATCCTAACCTTTTACTAGTTAAAGATAAAACTACACTAGCGTGTCCTGTTAAGAATATGAAAGCTAGCAACAAAATCTGGTTTTATAGCATCAGAACCTCAGAAGCCTTTCAGAGTATTGTTTGGAGCAGAGTGATGATTCAGGTATAACTGGAGAAGTCAGGGAAGATAAAAGCCATTGCTGCAAAGCTAAATTCATTGGTTGCATCAATATTCAGGGAGAAGGCAATCAAAGAAGGTCTTTCAGCAGAACTTTTCCTTTCCTGTCCTTTCCTCTGAGAAATTGTCCTAATCTGAAGATTCCATAAAAGAGATGATTTTTAGGGGAAAAAATAAAAAGTCAATCTCGGTTGTAAAAAGGATCTCAGATTATTTATCTTCATGCTCAAAAATACATTAACAATGAAATTACTTATGCAGTAATGTGGTATGTTACCCATTCCTCAAAATGTTACCAGAGTGCAGGACTGGGATGCCTGCAGCCTGGATCCAGGGATCACTGCAGATTGACTGTAAGTTTGACTTGCGTACTAGGCAAATTAGTAGAAACTGTAATAAAAAATAGAATTCATAGACACACAGGTGTCTATGTCTATAATATGCTAGAGAAGAGGGGAGTGAATCTTTGTAAAAGGGGATGCTAATACCTCAGAAGTCTGTGTCTGTGAACACAGTCATTTAGTTCTTTAACTTTTTGGTGTCAGGAGCTGATGTGGATTTTTCTCACAACCCACTTTTCAAAGCAACATATTCTGACGGGAAAACTGTCTTTGGTGTAAGCTTTCATCTGATTTTGGTTCTGGTCACAGAGTTCTTTTCCGGCTAATTTCATATTCATACCCATCAGTATGTACTAGCATTACTGCCATACATGTGGAACTGCTGAACGCTGCAAGTAGGCTTCCTGCATCATGCATCCTCAAAGCTTCTTTATCTGTTATCTCTTTCTCTCTAAGAGAACTCAGCACAGTCATTAGGTTTTCTAGGTTCTGCAGAAACATTTAATGGGATTGGAAGAAAACAAGGCAGATAAATACAAATTTGTGCAAAGTATATCCCTTAAGAACAAAACACTGTGAGTCCAGCCCTTTGCAAACTGGATCCAACAAGTTAACATGCTGCTCTGCATATTAATAATGATGCTCATGAGAATTACACATGGGCATCAAAAGGAAAAGAAGAGCTATCATGTTGAAATACTGAGAGATATAGCCATCAATGTACTAGAATAATTGCCTGCCTGCTTTATGTCAGCAGCCTTGTCAATTTGATAATAGCTTCAAGTCTTTATCCAGTTGCAACATAAAAAGTCTTTGTATAATGTGCATTGTGATTACAGACTTTGTTGGTGAAGCTACGAATGTCTTTGTTAATGATAATAGATTCTTTCTGAGGTAGCTGAAGTTTGTTGATATTGCTTGTTCAAGCTTGGCACACTGAATGCATACTTTACTAAAAGAGACTAATTAATAATAATTAATGTATCTTTATGGTTGTTTTACAGCTTTGTTGATTTTTTTTCCCTCTTTTTGGTTAATGGTGCCTTCAGAATCTCTGCAGCTGGCATCATTATAAATGATGACCCATATCTGCGGATAGCATGGGCTGAAGAAGGACCGTACAGATTTATCTTCCACTGTAAACATGAACTCATTGTCCTCTTCATCAACAGAGAAATGAAAGAAGGTGAAGTGCAGGCAAAAGGCAAAACTTTGGTTATTTCACTGAGTATAACAAATAAAAAGAGTACAGAAACTTTAGCACAGAAATTGAGAAAATAACTTACTTGGATTGATAGGAGGAATTTGCCATAATTGATATCTTCATGTGACAGGACTAACTAAATGAAAAATAGTGATCTTCATGACCAAAATTTTGAAACTGATTGTCAGTCTGGAAAGTAATTAGCATTATAGGCATTATTTTCTTCACAACTTCCCATGCCTGTAGACAGCTCCTTGCATCTTCCTTCAGAGCAGTTAATCCAGGTCAAGATCTGAGGCAGGGTGTGTGTGCATCTGTGTCCATCAGATGGCAGTTTGGATGAAATCCCAAATGGCAGCTCCATTGTAAATATATATAAATCCTTATTCCATGTTTTTATATAGAAGTTTAGGACCTTTTCAATTCAGCAATACCTTAAGGGGAGTGATTTTTAAAATCTTCTAGCTTTTTTTTTTTTACTCCAAGGTCTATTAAAATTTTTAAAATGTACGCTATTTTGCATATAGCTGTGTTTGGTTACCTGGACTGTAACATTGTGGGTATCTTCCCTGAGTGAGCATGAAAAGTGGAAAGCTTAAGCTTTTGGAAAGGAACTGATGCTGATAAATAGGAGGTTTTGAAGTTCAGTACGTACACATGAACCAACCCCCAAAACCAAAATAATCCCATTCTGTATATGCATAGAAAGCAAAAATAATGGGCAATAATTGAAGCACTTTTACTTCAAAAAAATATGACAAATGGCAAACAGCATTTGTAGTGTTTATCTGCACATAGAAAAGAATGATTTGCTCTCCTTCCATACTCTTGCATTATAGCTAATCAAGACAGAAGATTTGAATCAAACTAACAAAAAACATGCTTAAAAACAAGCATTGTTTAGTTGAAACTGGTGACAACATTATTGTTTTGTATTTTTGTAATTAATCTTGATTTAGCTAAAATAGGCTTGTCACTGGTCTTTGTTAAGTTGAGGTACTACCACGAAAATGAGTATATACAGAGAGATTTACACCTAAATATCCATGTCACTTACATCTTTCATTTGTGTTTGTATAAATCTGTGCTGAGGTTAGTTACCAGACTGGAGGGAAAGGACAATTCACGCAGTGGAAGGTGTATGTTTCAGATGTGACCTCCCAGAGTGAGCCGGCTGGGGACATCGGCAGAGAACCATGCATTTGAAAAAAGGCTGAGTGCTCACTAGCAGCTGTTGATGTGGCAATGGAAAATACTAAGGGTTCCAGAGATTACAGGGCTATAATTTGGCCTGCAGTAAAAGTAAGCAGAAACGCTCGCTGAAGAGGGCTCCTGTTTTAATCAATGAGGTTTTGCCCTTAGCTATAATGAGAAAAGCACTAATGCTAATGTGTTTTTATGTGCATTGTTATTTCAACAGTATTTTAACATGAGGTTTCTATGTATGGTAGCATATGTCTTTTTCAAGAGAGACTCATAGCTGGTGAGAAAGATTTCCTATCATGGGCTACAGATAAGTCTTCATTGTATTTAGAATGTATCAAAATATAGTCTGTATTAGAATATAAGGGATAAATATTTTGTAGTTTATATTTAGAATATTTTAGAAATACTGGAATGCTGTTAAATATTAATATTCTATTTTTAATTTTAAGTTTATTTTGCTCTCCAAGATGACATTGTTTTAACAAAACATCATTTCATTCTATGTAAAACATAGTATAATTAACAGGAAAGTGTTATTCCCAGCCAGTGCGATTCTGCATTCTGTTGAAATTGAGAGAGTCTTGTTAGGGCATAATCCAGAAGCTAGTACTGAAGGATCCAGAACAATGATAGTTAAGGTTTTTCAACTTTTCCTAATAACTCTCTCAAATATTAGACTATTAAGCTGTTTGCCAGGACTGCAGTGTGTACGAAACTTAACTCCTAAAGCTAAGTGGAGCAAGACTAATTCTGATAGGGTCTGGTGTATGTGTGTGTGTGTGTTTGTTTGTTTGTTTGTTTTGGTAGTGGTAGAGGAGAATAAGGGAAAGGAGAACGTGATTATTAAAAATCATTGCTGTGGTATTATTTATGAACATCTTTGCAAACAAAACCACTGAGGGTAAAAAATAAGATTGTTTTTGAAGTTAATTTAGCACACTGTGAAGCAGTGTATTTAACAGGCTTGAAAAACTTATCTGATTTGGCTCAAACCATACACCTCTTGAAATTCACTCCCGCACAAATGTGTAGCAAAGCCCTAATAGTGTAATGTACTTTGAAAAAATATTTGATAGGCTGCATGTGTGTCCCAGCTCAACATAGCTGCAGAGATACAAGGTTTCATAGTAACCTTAATATGGTGTGTTCTTGTTTTACAAATTCTACATAGTCTCCACAGGATCCCATTCCTTTTTCTTTGGCCATTTTGAGAAAAATTTCAGTGTGACTTCCAGTAGCAAACTCCTAGGCATATGGTGTAGTTTTAAGAATGTGCTGTAGCCAGACTACGATGGGGGAATGCTGTTGTCTCACAGCCTTTCTGTGGGTCTTAGCATTTGTGTTGAGAGAGGTAAGCCAGCAGACCTGTCCAGAATCCGTTTATAATAGAAATTGTGAATTTCACAATGATTCTCCCAAATAGATATGCAGTGATGAAAAATTATTTTTCACTTATACCATTTCCTGCAACTGTAGCATTACCTTGTTCTGAGGGCCAAGTAGCAATGTAGCCACTTGCTTCATGGTCTTTTCTTTGGACTGATCCCTAAAGTATCTCATCTGTGTTGTTATTAATTTGGCTTACTAATGTCACTATGAGATAAAATGAATGGTATTGTTCACAATTTACAGGTGGATGCCTGAGGAACACAGCTATTCACACTAAAGCTGTTCCCTAGCTCTGGCAATCTAGTTTTATATATGCAAGAGTAGAGGTTTTGTTTGTTTGTTTGTTTCAGAACACGTTTTTCTATAGCACTTTATGGGTTGACATAGCAGACAAATCAAATCTGAGCTTTAGACCATGGTATGTTGAATTCTAGATGAAAACATCCTGTGCTTTTAGAGCAGTCACTTGGAGAGGAGGTCAATCAGCAGATGTAAAGGATTAAAAAATGTCTTGTTATGTCTATACTCTAAAATGCTATCAGTGAGATTTATAGAATCTCTAAAATCTAAGCTTTAGAAATCTAAGAAATAGCTTTGTAGAAGAAAATCTGAAAAATAAAGAATGGACACATCACTTAAACGCCTATTTGCCCAGCTGGCATATAGTATCATGTTTTTAAATTTTAATTCCGGTGGATTATAACTGTCACACCACACTGTACTTTTGCAAATGCCTTCAAGAATAAGTTGCACTTGGAAATAGCCCAAAACATTTAGAAAAGACTACTTTAATCACAAGACAAATGTGTTTGTACTAACCCCAAATAGCAACTAATACAACCTTTATTCTGTTTCTGGTGGTAAGAATGAGCGTTATGAAACTGCACTTCTGATCAGTTTTTCTAGCTGTAAGATCTGAGTTTTTGTGTCATGTGTTATAGTGTGATGCTTAAATGGGTTTTGAAAGAAAAAAAAAAATTAGCTGAGGTACAACATTTGGAGAGAGACCACAGGCAGCCAGAAGAGGAGAGGGTTTGTAACCATCGTGTTACAACAGCTCTTTCTTGTAGGAGTTGCTACCTCCTCTTCTTAGGTGTTCTCATTGCTATCTGATGTTCACTTCACAACCTTAATATCAAATACGACCTGGTCTCGTGTACCTGCTGCTCTTCTGATGCTCCAGAAGGCATGCACATTCTGCACGTTTCTTTTAACAGCCTAGGGGCCAGGAAACCAGTTTTGGAGTAAAGAAAGTTAAAGTTCTTTTGATAGTTGTATACTATCATGCATGGAAAATCCTTCAGCAAGAGCATTGGCTTCCATTAATAAAGTGAAAATATCTCTTGACAATCAGAAGACTAGCGAACAACATCACATCTTAAATCTACCAGCTCTAAGTCTCCAGCCAGAGGCTCTGTACCAGAAATAAAATGCTTTCTGCTGCAGTGGCATCACCAGCAAGCATCAAATGAAAAGAGATTGAAACAGAGAGGGAGTACTTTTATTTCTCATTCTCTTCTGTGCTTGTCATCATGCTGCCATTTCAGATATCGAGATCACTCAACCTTGACACGAGCAAAACTTGTCTCTGAGGGCAATATGGCAAGTGAAAGAGCAGCTTTTAGACTGGAATCTTTTGAAAACACATTATTGCAGGCAATTGTGAAAATTCAACATCTATCTTCTCCAGCTAAAAGCTAAGCATCATTTTCGTTCTTACTTCTATCATGTAAGTATACATTCTTCCATATTAGAAATGAGAAACAAAACAAAGCCTTTCAGCCTTTTTAAGAATACCTGCATGACCCAGCCACAAGTAACCAATTTGCTTTTCTTAATTTGGAGTCAAATAGAATCATTCTAGAGATGCACAGAATCACAGGGGATAAGGCATTGAATCTAGTCAAATCACCTGCTTCAAACACAGTCCAATTTGATTTAAGGTAATGAAACTTTGCTAGCACTTCAAACCTTCCCCATTCAAACAAGGACAAAGGTTCTTGTATTTTATCAAGAAGCTATAAGCATATCTTAGGTTTCATTTCCCCAGCTCTTTTACTGTTGCTATCAGGACTCATGGACTGTAAATGGCCATAGCAAATAGGAGGAAAAAAAAAAAAAAGAGGGAAAAAACTTTTTATGCAGTGAGGTTTCAGATGGCAGATTGAAATTTAGAAGAACAGAGCTCTTTTCTTCACTCTGCTAGTTTTCCTATGAGATTCTAGGCACAACCATGTCTTTTGTCTCTTACCCATCAATAAAATGCAGAAAATCATACCTTTTTTTTTTTTTTTTTCACTGGCATCCTTGGAAGATAAATGCATCATTGATTTTACGTTCCACAGATACTTTAGTAATAGGCAGCACAGAAGAATCAGAGATAGCAGCTACCTCAACAAAGATAAAATTTAACAAGTTTAGCCAATGCAAATTCTTACCCAATGAGTAGACAACAGGATGGATAGACATGTGGATGATCTTAAAGTACATAAACTTCCTGAAAAAAAAATAATTTAAAGTTGGAGAACTCTTCTTGCCTTGCAGAGCTTCAGTAAGTGCCCTTTTGTCATTTGTGTCTCTGTACTTTGACTCTGTTCTGCTGAGTGGGTCATGCTTGGGAGCAATTTTCTCTTTTCTCACAGTACTGTGTGATACGTAGCACTGGTGAAAACTCAAACCCTTCCTGTGGCTGATGTTACCTTCCCTCACTAGATCTGAAATAAAGACAAGAGCAAGCTTAAGATCACAGGTGTGCATTGTATGTCTGCCCTACTGGCACAGAGATGCTTTGTTACATCTGAACTTAACAGAGGTGAAGGAGAAAGAACAGGAAAAGAAAGTGGAGGGAGACACCATTTTCACCTTAAAAGAAACACATTAAGAGTTTCCAAAGATCAGAAGATTTTGATCCTCTTCTTTTTTTGAGCGAGAGAAAACAGAAATGTTTTACTGGGACACTGAGTGATTTCTATCAGACATGCTGCTTCTATGTTGTTTCATCTATCAGTTTCCTCAGGAGTGCTTTGAGAACATCAGCTATAATGAGATTAGTTTATGAGACTAAGAAAGGACAAAAGTTCTGAAAAAAGTGTTAGTCAAATTTTTGAAATTCATGTGATTATGGGAAATTCACTCTCTGATTACCCTTTTTTTCTTTTTAGATTACAAAGCCTAGTTTACTTTTAAATGTAACAGCATCAATGAGAGCATTTATCCAGTCTTTAGTGTTGCTGCTGCAAACTGTTTGATATCTGGTTGGCATGAGGTTACTTTTAACTGTTTATTTCCTGTGTACATTTACTAGTGGCTGCCAACTAAAGAAAAAAAAATGTCTTTGGTCTTGCTAGATTGGTACTATGGCTACTGTCCAGAAAGATGAGCAGTATATAAAACCTTTAGAGGATATCCCATGGTCTTGGGAAAGTGCAGACCAAACTTACTTGAAATGTGGATCCAGGCTAAAAGCTACTTTGTGTCATCCTTGGTTAGTGAATTTGTTGTTTGGCAAGTTCAGTACTTCTCCTCTGTCTCCAGCTGAAATCAGGGTTACATGCTGGCCTACCTGAAATGCTTCAAATACCTGCTTGGCTTTCAGAAGATGTTTCCTGTGTAGTGTTGGGATAGTATTGGGATTCCCAAAACTAGTGATGGGAAGTTCACGAAAGCTAAGCACTTTCCTCAAGGCTCATCATCTTGGCTCTCTCTTTGCCATTGCCACTTGACAAACCATTTAGGCTAACAGGAGAAGAAAGGTTATTAGACTTTGATTGCCAGCGTGAAGTCTGTGATTCTCAATAAATGTTAATATGAGGGCAATGACAGCAGCAGCAACTGCTCTAAACCAGGCTGTGTGCTTGCTCAGGTGGCACTGTGTCTGGGTTCATCTGTTACACAGGTGGCAGCCCTGCAAGCACCCAGCTTTGTGCTGGGCTCAGCCAGAGTATATGAGGAAGGGAGTGTTGTTTTGCCACAACAAAATCCAGCAGGATAGAACATTTAATAATTTTATAAAACTTTGAAATGATTTATTTAAAACTGTATGAGAAGAAAATCTCTTGTGTAGACCATGCTTAAAAAATTACAAATGATGCAGATAGGTTTTCTAGGTAGCTTGTTATGTTGTTTAAAGATATTCACTAATTAACAGCTTAAAAAATTGATTCAATTGAGCTGAATTTTTGAGTCTTTCCCTGCATTGCTTCTCAAGGCTGAGCTCCTGATGGCCACGTGGAACAATGTGGACAATTCTCTTTGTACATTTTAACAGCACTAAGGTTTTGAAAAATCATGATCATGTGTCCCTTTAGTCTTTTCTACTCTGAATTCCCTCTAACTTTGCCAAGGGGCCCATTCTTCTAAGCTTATTATCATGTTTTATGTATTAATGTGGGCTCCATGCAGCAAGATGATGCTTACATCTCTCTCAGTGTATGGCTCCTAGCTCCTATTTAGGGCTGAACTCCACCTCAACTCTCAACAACACCAGGCGAGATGGCATACTGTAATGTGTAATAGATCTGGTCATTTCATGCATTTAGCAGAGACCAGATCATTAAGTTTTGCTCACCTAGTCCTCCTATGTTTACTCTGTTTTATTTCAGAGTTTATAAACAAAATCTTAAGCTCTGATATATTTCCATGGTATTCATGTTGCCAAGACAACTGTAATAAATGTTCTCTTCTGGAAAAAGCTCTTGTAGACATAAGAAGGTTTCCCAGATACACTATACAAGCTGAAATGATTGTAAAATGAAATACATAGTGAATTCACTAGCATTTTTCCATAAGCTGTCAATTTAGTAGACATGGTGGGCTTACTCCCCACTCTGTGTTTGCAGTTTATGTTGCTCTTCATTGTCATTTGGATAGTATAAAGGAAAGAAATCCAATACATTTATGCTGATATTTATTGAGTTAAAAAGGGGCAGGAAGTATTGCTGGTCAAATATTTTAGGTAATAGAAACGCATATTCTCTGTGTTGCTCTGACATTAATTATCAGTATCTTCATGAGGAAAAAGCAGAGGAGGCTTCATTTCTGGCAGAAATATGTTAGCTATTAAAGCAACTAAAGAAATTAACAAGATTGTGGTTGGTTTTGTATTGATTTCTGGATTTTTTTCATGATTTTATATTCCACTTTCTCAGTACTGTGTAACATAATGTCTCTAGGGGCAGCAGTACTGATCCTGGTCCAATACTGCAAATTCGGAAGCCGTAGAACAGAGAGATACAAGCTGCTACCATAATTTTAACAACTATATCAATTAGATGTGTGCTTTAAATCATTAATGTTATTAATCATTGGTCTTTATTGTGTTTAAAGGTTTGTATTTGTTTATCAAAGAACTGAAATTATAGCACATGATTTAGGTTACATATCACAGCAACCATACAAAATAATTTTACCACGCTACATTTCACTTGGCATTTGAAGCGAGGCATACGAACAGTTGAAATACATAGATTTTGAGTATTAATAAAAACCACAGGAAATAAAACGTAATATTTTGAATGAAAGCTGCTGTATTTCTATCTTGAAATGGATTGGTGCTCTTTTTGCACAGCCTATATTGGATAAATTAAATCTGTGGCTGTACATCATAGTCTCCTCTTGATACGGTCTTGGTCCTTGCATAGACACATAGTTGAGTGAGGGATCCTCACTCACAGGGGAGAAAAGATGTTGAAGAACACAAACTGCAGGTAGTATGAAATGCTAAAGCAATGCTTTGGAAAGACATTCAAATAAATAATGGAAAGTATTCAATTTTCATATAAAACCAAAACAACCTGTGTAAAATCAGCATTCTAAAAACAACAGCAACAAAAGTTCTTTAACTGAACAGCTAAAGTTTCCTGCACAGATTTGATTGAACTGAAAATTTTCAGCCAATTCTGTTTTCAATGAAGGCAGGGTAAAGAGACCGAAGAATGCAAAAAAGTGAAAAATGGTCAGAACTTCTATTTAAAAGGAACTTTCTGGATGAGTAGTTTCCAAGATAGTATTTTGTGACTGGGTTAAGATGCAACTGACAAATGCACAAAGGGCTATGGTTCTCTGCCTTTTTTTTTTTTTTTTTTTTTCACAACAACTAGTTCAGCAAGGTATAGAAGAGATTTCAGAAGTAGAATGAGGAACTAAAGGGAGCAACCAGGAATGCATGTAATCCCATACTCCCACCAGCCCTCTAGAAGATACAGAACACTGAGAAGCTCATTTTAAAAAACTGTCATTAACCATGGCTTTTCAAAAAGGCACACGTCTTTACAATTATATCTGTTGTTGTTCTAAACATGTCTCAGTCATCAGAATTTGAGAGATAGAGACATCTGAAAAGCAGCATAACATAATGGCTATTTAAAGATTTTACATCCCCAAGAACATGTGAGCACCTCAAAGAGAAAACCTTCTTTCTTTCGTAA
The DNA here is from genome assembly GCA_013399115.1 of Anseranas semipalmata. NCBI lineage: Eukaryota > Metazoa > Chordata > Aves > Anseriformes > Anseranatidae > Anseranas > Anseranas semipalmata. The sequence continues at coordinate 796,652 of VXAA01002552.1, read as the reverse complement.
AAACACATTCCAGTCCTGCATTTATATAAAGTAATCATTTAAGAAAAGTAAAAACAGGTTCTTGGCAACAGCAAATTCTTTGTGGAAGAATATGTTGCTTTCTGTAGAGTTCCACCAATGTATTCACATTTCCTTCCAAGAATCTTATTTTCAGAATTAGCATATTTTTTTATAACTCCTTCTCAGATACACTGTGTCACTTGCTCTGCATAGTTCCCATTTATAACTGATATCACATGAGCTTCATTAAGACTCAGAGCAGTGCATGAGCTGTGATGATACAGGATCACATATATGGGCACAAGCTTTCTTTGGTAAGTAGTTAAGAGACTTTTATTTTTATTATTATTTTAAAGAAGGAGCATCTATGCTAAATATAACTGCACCTAAAAATGAAATAAATTGGGGTCCTGAGACTCTTCAAGGTTTTACTCCCAGATCATCTTGGTAGAGAGTGATAGATGCAATTTCACAAAAAAGTTAAACCACACTTTCAACCCCAGGAACTAGGAAGCTAGACATCAAACTCCAGTTTTGTTCATGGTAACCTGTACCTTCATCTGTACGTAAGAACCTATTCTTTTCTTCAAGTAATATTCTTCATTTGAGTTGGGGAGGGCCCAGGCCAGGCTAAGTTTCACTGTAGGTTTCCAGCTCCTCTCTGCATAATTGCTACCTAAAGTGATCTGGAAGTTTCATTTATTAAGTTCCAGGTGCTGTTTCCCTTGACCTCTTCTGTTCTTTTATGAGGCACATTACAATTGAGGCTATCTTTTGCTATGGTGCATTTATGGCACTGTTCTGTGGCATGTGCCACGTGTACAATAGATGTGACAGACACCTACTGCATAGATGTCTGAAACTGGGGTCTTGACTTAGTCATGCACATGCTGCCCTATGGTCCTATTTTTCTGTGCTCCATATGTCCCTGAGAACATTACCAACACTGCCATGACTGCATCTAATGCATAGATGAAGAAACTAGTCTTAAACTAAATAAATGAAATATTGCTATCAATATAGCTGTGGCAGACTGGAGTTCATTATGGGCTTACTACTTGAATATTGATTTGGCTTCATAGGTAAGTTTTCTGGGTGCATCAGTCTGCAGTAGCCACATGGCTAGCAGAAACTGAACTTAGCAGGATGGATGCTTGCATTAACCTAAGGGACATGCTTGATGCTTGCAAATGAGCTGCAGGGAATGTAGAACAGAGATGACTGGACACTCGACAAAAGGTTGTTGAATGGTCTTGGGCAATGCCTCCTATAAGGTGTTCTCCAGACACTTATTGTGCACATTAGCCTTATGAGTTAAAAGTTACAAGGAATAATTTTCAGCTGAAGTAAAGGGACTAGAGCAATATGATAGATTGGTGGAATGGTACAATTTTTTATTCACTCTGATGACTCTAGAGCTCAGCAAATCTCTATTTCTGTCATGTAGAGGGTAAGATTCACAGCTTATATCCCCAACAAAACATTCAGAATGTGAATTATACTAAATCTTGCAACTTCAGGCAAAGGAAATAACTCCCAAAGTAGCTGTACTCCATGAGAAGGGAAGAAAAAAGTATATAAAATTCCCTACTACTATCACGAGTGTTAATATGTATCATCTCTAACAAAAAAAAAAAAAGAAAAAAAAAAGAAAAAAGTGCGTCCTCATAAAAAGGAAAGGGATAAGCACGAGAAATGTGTGAATGGGCAACTTGTAGATGGTGGTAGACTACATAAATTTCACAGCATGGTAGCAGCACAGTGCTGAGGAGCTACATTACTATCATCAAATATATTCTATCACATATTATAGATGGCCTTTTTGGTTAGTCCTCTAAACTTGGGCAAAGACCTGAGAACTAAATTTGATGCTTCCTTTCTTTTACAACATAAAGATTTTGCTGACTGACCAAGCTAATGAGGGGCATCTCTAAACAATGTATGTTTTTCCAGCTTCATTCACTTGAGGAGGAATAAAAATTTATTTTGAGCAAAATGTGAAATTACTGGAATAAATAATAAGGGTGAAATGTTGATAGGATACCAAAGATGATCTTTGTGGGGATAGGAGGCCGAGGAAGAGAGGTGTTAGTCTTTTGCTGCTTGAACATCCTCACCTGGCTCACTGCAAAGCCAGACGAGTGCTGACAGCAGAAATGGCAGGAGTGCGCAGCTAGTTGGCAGGGGAGCTATTCTGATGGCAATGAGCTGCTATGTGAGTCTTGTGTTTCTGAATGGGCTGTGTATCCTATGTGGGATCAGTAGAACCACTGTTCTGTACCATTCTCTATTTTCCATTATATCCTATTTGTGGTCTCAGTAAATCACTGGGACTTAGGTTAGTGCTTAGTTCAACTCAGACAGGCCAAAAAAACTATACAGAATTTTCTAAATCCAGTGCTATGCTAAACTGTCTTTAATCTGACATTTTTGTGAGGCTGAATCCTGCAGGTTACCCATTACCTGTGCTAAGGTGCAGACAGGTGGGAGTGAGGCAGCTCCTGTCCCTGCTTGGACCCCTCGTGCTTCCCTTGCACATCCCTGCAGAATTAACCAATGCACACATGGCCAAAGAAAGCCCTTTGTACTCCTTACAGCAAATATTGTTTTCTTCACAGCCCGAGTATGGAACACCCTGTTCTGGTTCCTGCTAATTTGGCTAGTTACAGAATGCCCACATTTTAACAGAATGGAGTATTGTTTCATATGCTTTGTTGCATCAGAGGTGCAAGAGTGGCCAAGTGGGATGCCAGATCATCTGGTTAATCAGTTAGGTCATCTCTGAAAATCCGTAAGTTTTCAAGCAAATCAGTGAGCAAAACCTGCCACATGCAGCCATTTGAGTACAAATGCCAACAGGAAGGGACAAAGCAGCTCTTATAGGGGGCAATGTGGTTCTTTAACTGATCAGTTAAAATCTTCCTCTTTCTTTGGTTGTGCTCTTAGTTCTTATTTTCTTCAAACTCAGGTAAGTAAAAAGTTCATGCAGGACAAGAAAGAACCTCCTCTGACGCCTCTTGTTTTTTTTGGATATACCACACAATGTATACCAGTGTTAGGGATTATGAAGGTTTGTTGACACATACGTCACACTGACGTATTACTGCCTTTTTGGAAATTTTCCTTCTAGATATTCCAATAGCAAATGTTTACACAGTACAAGAGATTAGAATGATAAAATAAATAAGCAGTATTCAACTGATTCTGGAAAATCTCAGCTGCTTAACCAATATGTATGTCTGTATGTGTGTGTATATATCTCAATGAAAAGAATGTGAAATGGAAACCAGAGAGATTAGTGTGAAACAAGCTGTATTGCTAATTCTTTAGCTGACTTCATAGAGTAAACTGCCTTTGTCTTTGATTTTCAGTATTTCTAGAACTTTAGTGATTTGTCATGGTGTCCTTTTTGCTCAATTAGTATTTTGTAAGGTGGTTTTGGTTCACATAAATCTGTACTTGTATTCTCTTTGATTTTTTTCTCCCTGTTTCCTTTAAGCAGTTTGTTTTAATGCTCTTATGCTCTGAATTCTTGAAGACTGAAAAAGAATGCAAAATATTACCCAGAAAAAGGTGAAACACTGCTGCCTATACAGGTGAGCAGTTTATAGATTCCAAAGGCTTCAGGGAGTGCTAGATTTTATATTTGGACTGTAGGGCATACCAAAAGTTTTTGAACAGCACATACATCTCCTACTCTGAGGAGACTGAAGAGCTTTGTCTGTTGCAGTAAGGCCACAGAATGAAGTATTGTTGGTAGATGGTACAATGTGAAGAGTTGCAGTGTGGCCTCCTTTGTTGGCATCAGCAGGGAAATTCCTCACACAGGTTTTGCCATAGTCTAAAAAATGTGAAGTTTTACTTTAGTTTGAATGAGTATTATTCTCTTGATGTAAAACTGGAGTTGAACAGAAAGTGTTCTCTGGCAAAAAGCAATTTCCCAGGCTAAGAAAGTTAGAAAGTAAATTATCCTACAGAAGAAATGCCATTTTCTTCATTAATCTCATCTTGGATTTTATTTTTAGCCTGTACAGAAGTTTGGGAAGCACTAAAACTGAGCTCTACCATTAAGTTTCTTCTAGTTAGTTCTGTGGGTCTTAGGTTGATCTCAAAACTAAACTCACCTACAGTTGCAGTGTGAAGGGGTAAGCTTTGCAAAACACCAGAGCACCCTCAAAGACAAAGCTCATGCACACTTGGTGCCTTAGGGAGAACTTTAACTTTTCTTCATTTGATCTGGATAAACTGCTTGCAACGCAGTCTGTTGGCAGGTCTCCAGAGCTTTTCCAAGCACTATGTGGAAACTGGAGCTCAGGCCCAAGCCAGGCTAAGAAACAGCAGGTGGGAAGTTGTTTGGGTTGCTGGCTTCTTTTGTCTGCCTTTGGATAAGCTTTTAACCTTGCAACATATATATATTTAATATGTATTAAACATATTGATATGACTGGGAAGAAGTGGCAGAAGAAAGCTCATTGAAAGTTTGTCTAATATTTGACAGATCAGAGACTTCCGGCAGTGCTGACGACTAATTATCCATCAGCCCCAGATGAATTACACGGATTTTCATTACACAGGGTTAGAACTACACCAGCAGGCAGCAGCTCATTTCACATGCTAATGCCTTTATTATCCTTCTGTCATGTTTCACATTCAAATTATTCATTTATTTAGCAAATCAAACTTGAAAAGGAGAGGAAAAACATTATGTTACAGAGGATCTCCATAGCCAAAGAAGTGGCCTGTATTGCAGAAACTGCCTATTTCTCTTCTTTTATTAACTGCTGGTGATATGAGGCAAGGGTCTCATCCCAGCTTGCACCCCTGTGGTCTGCCTGTTTTACTCAACTAGCTCCTTCCAGGAACTTTATTTTCAACCCCCCCTCCCTATCCTATACTGTCATCCATTACAGGATGCTCTGCCCTTTAGCTGTTCTTTTGTTATATGTGTGATGTCACAGGAATGGGTTTCTTAATACCAAAGAATTATCCTAACATCTTACCTTTCAGCTAATGTTTGCCTTTTAAAGTACACCATAGCTGTTTGTTGTTATTGTTCAGCTTGACCATACTGACGCCTAGGTTTGGGCCTACCTGATAACTATTCTGGAATAAATCAACATCCTTCCTTCTATCTGTAAGGACAGAGGTTCCTTTGGGGGTGTGTGGGTAGGAAAAGATTAGACAGAGAGAAGGAATAACATGTAAAGCTTGAGGAAGACCTTACAAATGAAAATGTGAAGAAAAGAACAAGAAAATCCTGTTATTTCCTTAAGATGCACCTTCCAAGCAGAAAGCCAGAGAAACATGTTGTGGCCTAATCTCAAAATGCAGAAAAAAAACTTTCACTAAACCACATTTCAAAATAGGGAGAGACTAAAGAATAAATAAGACATCTCTTATACCTTTGTTTGTAATTATGTTTGTAAAAAACAAAGAAGTACAAGGCAGAGACTAGAAAATAAAATATGAATTTTTATAGGATTGATGGAGAAAATCCCTACAGACATTTTCAAAGACCAGTGCTGATTACTTTTATTCCTGGCTAGTACTAAGTACAACCAGAGTATGACCACTGCTTGAATTCCGCCTTTGAATTATTCATTACTTTTACTTTCAAGTAAAATAACTATTTTTAAAGTCTTTAAGCCTTTTAAGTTAATTCTTTCACTAAAACATGCAAAGCTAAGAAGGACTTTAAAGTTCAAAGAGATGTAATTCTCTATTAAAAACCTTGCCCACTTAGAAGGAAGTATGAAAGATAGCAAATAAAACACAAATCCTGAGGAATGCCTGTTAATATCAGCATCATAGTATTTTACAGTCTAAATGGACAAGAAAGTTAAAGGGACAAAAAAAAAAAAAAAAAAAAAAAAAAAGCATGAAAAGTGGTGTTTCTTGAAGATCTTGCCACAAGACAACAGAAAGGCCAGGAACAGAACTCAGCCTTTTAGCTGATGCCCCTGGCGGTCTTACATGTGCATCTTGCATGCTTCTGCTTACTGAATTGTTCCTGTCAAGCAAAGTAATCTACTTTTTTCCTTCTATTCAATTTAAAGTTGCTGTTAGGAAGATGGAGTGTCAGAATAATGTGACCTCTTCATATGTATTTTGGAGAATGATTCCTTGGCATTCAAACTTTTCCTTCTGCAGTTTCATTTCAAAGTTCCACATATAAGCAGGTAGTGGTGGCTCGCAGTCTTCTGGTTTGCAGAAAATGTACTGGCATACAATGTTCACCTATTTTTTTATAGTCTGGTCTCCAAAAGAAAAAAAGACTTTCTATGCTGTCTGTCTGTTTCCTGCAATTACTGTTTTTCTGAAATCACTTTTAAAACAGCTGTTTTCATCCTCATTTGACAGAAGTGAAAAAAAAAATTGTAAGAAAATACAATTTCTATAGATCAAGTGAAAGTATGTCAAGAAAAAGAGGGGAGACCCTACTAGTAATCTGTGTGAAAGAAAGGCTGCAGGATGAATGCAGCCTGCTAGTCCTGCCACAGAGGGAGCTACTCCCCTGTCCTCACCCTCCTCCTGTTAGCCCATTACCCCCTTCAGATGCCTGGCAAGTGAGAAAAGAAGCCCAAGATGTAGGTGTTTTTCGCATAAGCAGTCGCTGTAATTGCTTTAAAGAAAAAAAAAAAAAGCCACACTTCTGGAATTCATGTAAGTAGAGCTGCAGAGGGGACACAATTTTTTTCAAACCCTGAGTATTTTTCCATGAAAATGTCTTCAGCTATTTTGAACTTTTGGCAATTAGGTTTTTAAAGCTGTTTTCTTCCTTTTCCTCCATGCTTCTTTTCTGTGGGGAAAAAGATTAAATAAGTAGAAAAGGTGAAAAGAAACAGAAAGAAAAACCCTGAAGTTAATTTCTTCCTTTCTGTCATTTTCATTGGAATGTTCCCAAAGAAAATAAATGTTCCAGTTGTATATAGAAGGATCTTTAGTCGTACCATTGTCTGTCTCCTCATGGTTCAACTCGTTTAACTTTGGGAGACCTGCTGGCCAACCTAGCTTCTTCATTATTATTATAAGGAAAGGTTACCATTTTTACTTTTCCCCTGAGACATAAATTGGCAAAGTCTCCAGCAGTCTGTCTTGACTACATTGATTTGTGCTTCTAATTTGAGAACAGTTTTTAGTTAAAGTATCTGTTTTGTTTCAAATACAATATATGGTAAAAGTCACTACATTTTATTTTCTGCTCTGTTGCTAATGATGAAGTGTCCCCAGTGTCTGAATTTTTTTCTAGCAAAAACGAAATCTAAATCTGTCAGCTAATAATAGCTCTCTCAGGGATTTAAGGCTTCTGAATCCCTTTACACAGTCTTTTCTTGTATTATTTTGTTCTCTTCTCTTGGCAGGTGTTCCAGGGCTGAGATTTCATTTTTTAAGGTGTTGTGAATAGCGTCTGTAGGATCTGAATGACTTTAGTTTGCTCAGCTGAAAGGAGAGCTCAGGGCAGCAAGGCATCTTGTCGTATTTAGAGGCTCTCTGTTTACTATGAGATGTATTTTTTTTTAAGATGGATGAGATGTGACAGGGCATCCATTAGTGTTATCCCTATTTAGCCTTCTTTATTGAATGAAAATGTGTAATGATGCTAACTGCTGTTTAAGACAGTTAAGACAGGCCTAGAAATCAAATATTACATTTCAGACTATGCACACAACCCTTTTCAAACATATAAAATGAGTAATCAAATATACCTCTGAAAAGAGAGAACCATTAACTTTTATTTTCTAAAGGAGGAATGCACTTGCATGCCCTTGTAAAGATTAAAGGAGAAACTTTTTTTTTCAATTAGATCCATTACTTGAGGAACAGATGCCTTAGAGTTCAAAACAGCATCGTGCAAAATGCAGGCCGGGTGCAGGCTGCCCGAGCGGCGGCAGAATGCACAAAATGACCCAGTTAGTTTTTTTCAGCTCTGTTTTTTATGACAGAAGAAACCCTGAGAGAGAAAGTCTTTGTTTTGCCTTAGGGAGAGTATGCAGGCTCAGGGGAGGAGATTGCTAATTGCAGATAACTTCGTAATGGCTCTTGCCAGAGAGCAGCCGGCTCCACGCAGTAACAGGATTAAAGCTTTCCCTTCTAGGAGAGCAGACAGGGCCCCGGCACCGAACCCTCCTCCGCACACATGTGGTCAAAATGCAGGACTGGGCAAGACCACGGTGCACAGGTCTTGCAGCTGCAGGACAGCAAGTGGTATTATTCCGTCATCGTGTTTGGCGTGACCACGGAGGGGTTCCGAGCAGGCTGGGCATAGTGACGGCAGCACCTGCCGCTGATGTTCAGGCCTCCCCAGCCTCTGGGGTGGGAGGAGAAGGGAGGCTTGTGAGTGAGTAGGTTTTCCTCCTTTAGCAGGTAGGACAGGACACAAGCTCACATGGCCAGCCTGAAGGGATTTGGTGGTAGGATGTAGAAACTCACTCTAAGTTGCTGCTTCAATGCTGGTCTAACCCCTGTTTCTAAAGAGCTGGCATCACTGGCTCAGTAGCCAAGAGCCTGAGGTGCTCTAGGAGATGACATTGTGCTTAAAGTTTATGTTATAATGACAGCTTAAAAAATGAATCATTGTTGCCCATCTCAAAAGAGGGCCTTGAGAACAACTGTCTCTTTTGTAGGGCATGTCCCTCCAGGGCTACCAGCGCTGCATTTCTGTAGGAGCTAAACAAAAGAGCTTAGTTACTACAGACATCAAACAGCACATTCACATTTGTTGCAAGTCAGCTTTGAAAGAAATTAGCTTGTAATTTGTATTTCTGAAGTTTTTCCTATACTGCAGTGAACCTTAAAATAATAAGGAAGGTAGAAATTAAATCATTTATACCAATAATACATCAAAGTTTTTTTTTTTTTTTTTACAAAAAAAAAAAAAAAGCACTGTGTAGCTGTACAACATTACCAGTGCTGAGGGAAGTTTGGGAACTTATTATACATGAAATCACCTCATGCTTGTAAGCTTGGGGTTTGGGTCAGTTAGTAGAAAGTGGCTGTCAGCCTCCGTGTGTGTTTTGCCTTTGTAACAACTGGTCCCTTATTAAGAAGCTTGTAGTAGAATGGAGTTAACTGTGATTCAGCTAAAATGCTGCTATATTGTATACTGTGGTATGTCAAGTCATGGGAACCATACAGGTCAGACATCAGTGCATTGCTGAGATTTTTAAAGTGTTAAACTGTTGAAATGTCTTTTGAGGAGCGGGAGTCTTTAAAAAGCAACACCTTTCTGCCTGCTATCTTGTCATATCTTTTGTCTTCTATGTATAGTAGTATTTTCTTTCCATTACTAATGGAGAACACTTTTTCTTTACAATCAGTTGAGCAAATTAACCCAAGAAATATCATTTGTCTGCTTCAGACCCTATTTCTAATACTGATTACAGAAGGGATGGAGGTAAGGGAGGATTAATTCACAAATTCTGTTAAAGCAATAGGAAATGTTTTACATTCACAACAGGGAAGTATTCTTTCTAGTCAATGATTAAGATAAATACTCTAATTTTGTGATCTAGGCTGTCAAATAAAGTACTCAGGAGCATATTTTGAGTGCTTGCTTTGAGCAGAGCTCTTTCTCATGAACTCTAGATGTGCTCTCTGGTTATTACGGCTTATGGTGCGAATGGAAGGCTGAGCCTAAACTTGAGCCATAAATTTTCTGACACTATCCTGTTTTGAAGGCAGTGCTGTTGATATCTGGGAGAAAACCATGCAGCTGAAAAGCAGTAATTGCCTTGCCTGGCAAAGAAATATTGCCTCCTGGAGGCATGCAGGATGGAGGAAGCAGGTGGCAGGAGCTGGAGAATGCCAGCAGAGATAAAGCAGACGGGGTCAAGACAGCTCAGGGCAATGCTGGCCAGCCAGGGCCCGACTGGGGCTGCTTTTCCTTCATCCTGCAATTCAAGTTATTTCATGTACAAATGCTAGAGCTACTTTTTTCTGAAGTGTGGCAGCTGAAGGAAGAGCAAGCAATGGGCAAACGCGAGGAGGCTGCAGGTTCCACTTGGGGCCTTTCTGACAGTGCCAGCTATGTGGGGGGTAATAGATCCCAAAGCTCCAGGGCCGCCCCACTTTTCTGTTATGGACACATCCATCACCACAGCTCATGCTGCATGCTAACAGCCCAGCTACCACCTGCTGCTTAACACAGGGCCTGGCAGAGATGTGATCCCAAACCTGGATGCATTTAATTTACATTACAAACAAAGTATAATTCATCAAACACTTTTTTTTTTTTCTTGACTGTAAAGCTACACAGGTTGAGTGAGCACGGAAGCCTCTATTTTAGCAAAGATCTTTAGGCTAGCGAAATTTGAAAGCCAGAGCAAGAATCCAGGATGAGCTTTCCATTCCTATCAAGCAATCAGTATTGTGCCATAAAACTAGTTGATGTTTAAAGGAAATTAAATCAATGGGACAAGATCTGAAAACTCTCTAAAATAAGTGAAAGCATATATTTCTGGGTAGGCTGGTAAGACCACAGTGAGCACACAGTCCAGCTTGTCAGGGGCTCTGACTTAGACTGCATTTGGTCTTGTTCTCTGCACACTGCAGATCTTTTCAGCCTCTCGTTTGGCACAAGCTGATTCTATGCCAGTGAATTGTTCCCCAGGCAGTTAGCTTTTAAATACAAACAATGTTTTACTTTTTTTTTTTTTCAATTTAAAGCGGTGTTAAAATGGTTATGAGGCTAAAAGTTTGTCTGAGATTCTCTGTATTTTTTTTTTTTTTTTTTTTAAGTTTTGGTAAGTTTAGAGATAAAACACATTTGTATCAAAACCAAGTGTTTAAAAAGAAATAGATAAATCTCCATGCTTTACTTGTAAGTATGACATATAGCTATGACTGATGAAAAATATAGCCTCTTCATGGACAAGATATGGCAGTTTTGCAGGGCTTAAAGTAACAAGAGCTCTAAAATAGTTTGTTAATTTCTTTTTGTGTTAGCATTACTGTTATTTGCTTGTTTGCATTTGTGACCAAAATATGGTAGTTGCTGCAAGAGAAACAATCCTTCACCATAAGGGTTTAAAATCTTTATGCTGTATAAAAAATTAACTGAAAATTATAGAATGGATTCAATACAAAAGTTCATTTTTGCAATTAGAAATTACCATTGGTTGTTATGTGTTTATGCATTTGACTAATAATTTGACTAATACTTGAGCTCAAGGTATCTAATTCATTAATTATTAATTTATTTGGGGAATATGTTTAAAAAAATACTGCTCCTAGAATTGGGACTAGACTTGTTTTCAGTGGGAGATGCTGGAGTATGAGCTATGCTGAAAATTTTGTTTTTGAATCTGAGATGGTTCCTATGAGAAGGTGCGCACTACTGTTCTGGTTGAATATCTGAGAAGTTGTGATGAAGACAGTTTACAGTCTGCTGTTCTTAAAGAAATCAGAAGTGAATAAAAGGCAAATTTAATATTCTACTTGCAAGAAGTATCAATACCTGTTTTACTCATTAACCATTTTTGTTTATTTAGAAGTGGGATATCAAAACCTAACTTCATTTGCTATGAGATCTTAAAGAGGACAAGTTTTTTTGTTTGTTTTTTGCTTGTTTTGTTGTTTGTTTTGTTGTTTTTTGGTAAGTTTGGGAGCCAACTCTAGGAGGAGCAGGAGATTCAAAGACAACCAAATGTGAGGAATGACAGGTTCTGATGTTCTTTAGGGGCAGCTGGGGAATAATAAATACACTGCTGAGAAACATTTATATTTTTGATGCCATCTAAAAAGAAGATATTTAATTCTTTTTAGATATTCCTTATTTAAGAGGTTAATATTCAGGTATGAGTTTTCCACTACTGACAGAAAAATAGAAGTCTGAGGAAAAACTCACTGAGATATAACTATATTATATTATATAGTTTATACTACATATATATATTATATAATGGTAACATAATATAACATTTTAATATAATCTGTTTATTATTATATACTATATATAACTAGCATAAGCATAACTTATTAAAAAATTTCATAGCTTAATTAGTATAAACAGCTTTCATGTGGTAGCATATCTTAACTACAAGATTTCATATTTTTCAGTAGACAGACAGCAACCACTTTTTGGAAAAACACATTGTCATTTCAGAATCTTTTGTTGTTGTTGTCACTCAATCAGCTAAGATGTATTACCATCTTCATGCTTACTATCACAAAATTCAATTCTGTATGGCTGAAGCAGACAGAAGAACTTGCCTGTAGTGAATATGTGTTGAGGGCCCACTGCCTCAACTGGATATTCTTTCTAGTAGGAATGTGTTGGCTTCTCTTGACCTCAAGAGTAAAATTCACAAATCGGTAATGATAGGACTGAAGAAATCTAGAAACAATCAATCATTTGGGCTGCTTTTTATTTTGGGCATTTTGGGCAAATGAACTGATTTCAGAGGCTATGTGCTGATTTACTGGAGGAGCAGACCTCACTAATAGTGTCTCAGATTTGGCCTCCTGAAATGAAGGCATCCAAAGTTGCTCTGGGAAACGTTATGGTAGTCTTTAAAGTTATATCTGTAGAGTCTCAGATGGTGCCCAAAGATACCATGTTTACCTTTATAAAGTCATATTGTTGGTGACAAAACTTATCCAACATGTATGTTTTTAATGAAGATATGTTGCACATCCAAACAATGGTGTCCTCCCAGCCACATCTCCTTGAATTGGTACACATTGTATGCCAAATGCAGACCTTGACGTTTCATAGCAACTCCACCTCTGTAGCCATGCTGTAATGTAAACCTCTTGGCATTTCTGAGCCAGCAGTTCCACATATCAAAGCCATGCTTGTCTCAATTTGTTTTCAGATTTTGTCATCTGCTGTAACAGCTGTCTCTTAAGTAGGATAGAATAGACTCTGCAGACAAATCTCACCATGGGAATTCTCCTCCAAGGGAAATCTTTTGCTGTGGCAATTAACAGCTCACATGTTCTGAGCGGTGCATAGCAGGCGTATTACTCTGGTGAGATGTTAGAGGAGCTCTAGCATGGAAAGTTGACTAGTTTCAGTAATGGGTGTAGAACAGCATGTGTGTACCTCTTATACATAGTAAGATATGCCAATGCAACATACAGAAAGATAGTCAAATCGAATTTCTAAGAATGGAAATGACAATTGGCATTCATAAAGGTTTAGTTTGCACTTTATTCTGTCGTTTTGTGTAGGTTACCTAGCTGTCTCAGTTTTTTTTTCCAGCTATGCACGAGAGAGAATATTTCTCATACTTTCGTACAGATGTTGGGGGCCACGGTGAGGCTTGCATTCACAAAAGCTCAATTAGGGGCTTATTGAAAGCTCTAGTATAGGGTGTCTAATTGAGACCTTTGGTGGAGGGGGTCTAATTTCAGAATGACCCCAACTCCTGTATCATCCTTTCCTACAGACAAGCAAGTGGGATTTTTCTTTTTAACTCTATTCAGAAGCCATTGTCATAGCAACTTCCCCTTGAGTCATCTTTAGGTGGTTGTTTTTCATCTTCAGGGCTATCTATGTTGCTGTTCTGATTTTACCTGAAATATTAAATGAGGACTTCAAGTCCTAGCCTCCAACTATGTTTTCTTAGTTTTAGGGAATAAAAAAGAACTATCTAACAAAGCATATTTGTGATGATCATACCCCTGCAAAATATATGATTAGCTGCTTCTACCATGACAGTGTCCAAAAAAACAACACTTTTAGAGCATCCAAAGTTAAATAACCGACCACAACAGTCTTGTTAAGAAAGATGTTACACTCAGCATAATAGAACAGGGATAGTATTTTAAGTTTAGAATTTAATTTTCCAGGAAGTGGAATATTATTGAAATATAGCCATAATATATATAAATAGATGAAAATGTACAATACAAAAATCTCATAAAGGCCAAAAAAAGGAGCAACTTTAAAAATGGCAAAAATGTGATCATGCTAGAACAGTTCTAAGTTTAGGGAGAGCTGAAAAAGCTTGTAAAATTCAAGGGTTCTCCTCCTGCCTCCCCACCTACTGCTGCTGCAGCTGTTCCTGCAAAATGTTCATTCTGCAGAAGTTAGCTTTAATACCAATTGGAAAAGGAGACTAAAATATTTTTGCTGTGATCAGACTAGATGAATTTCACACGTCTCTGTAAAAGAACAGGCTGGGCCAACAGCAGTCAAGTCACACTTAATCCTTGTTTTGATAGTTTAAGGGAAACATAAACCCTGTGCTGGTTCTCTGCTCACGAATAAATGCAGGGCAAATTCTGTACCTTCCCTTTAGCTACTGGGATGGGTTGCAATAAATAGGAGGTAGTCAAAGGAAATGCAAGATGCAGTAATTTGCAGATCACCGAGGCTGACTTAGCAACGGCTCCCTCTGTGTCACATGAAGTTCAAGTCGTCATTACTATGTGCCGTATCCTTTCCTCCTCTCTTTGTGAGAATGGGCCTGAAGGTTCCTGCTGCTGAGGAGGTGGTGGGGACCGGCAGCACCAACAGCCCAGGCAGCTCCCCCGTCCCAGGCTCTCTCCCTTCAGCTGGTCTTACAGGAAGGATTTTGGCATGTCTGTTCAGGCTAATTGGCTTGACAGCTAATTAGAGCTAATGAACCCAAAGCACAAAATAAAAATGTCATCTATGCTCTACCTTTTATAATTCTGGCATTTCTCTCATTTTGGTGAAGCCTATTTGTGTCACTTAGATTGAAATACCTTGTTGATCTTGTTACCTGTATGACTGCCCCGAGCACGTGGTAATGACTCTCTTAATGCCAGGAAGTGTATGAATAAGATAATTTAAGTCATTGTAGTGTTAACATGGATTGTCCATGGGCTCTTCTGTTGATTCAGAAATGTGCCTGTTCTTGTTATTAAATGACAACTTTCTCCAATCAAAACTTAAGCTATTTTCTAATAGGTACTCAAAATGTTGAAACTTAATTAAAAATCAGAAAGGAATTCCTTAGGGATTCACTGGTGTAAAATGAAGTATCGAACTAACCCAAGGCTTATTAGTTGAAAGGAGACACATACAGAAGAATCGTCTTAAAAGAAATTGTAACAAAATGAAGTTTTGAGATGGATGTAATGGGTATTAAAAAGGAAACAACAGCTAAAAATAATGACTAAAATTATTATCTTTTACTTCATATGATATTATGAAAGTATGAATGGCTGATACATGAGTTGTGGAAATAATAACCTTACTACAGCTGAGATGGTTCTGTCACACTTTATGAAAAGAAATGCCAGGTTTTACTCTATGCTACTGAAAGATAGCCATTCTTTGAAGCATATCTTTACTGTTATTAGCAAGTAAAACTACCAAAATAAAACAAACAAACAAGAATTTGTCTATCAGTTTACTCAAAACTGAGCTGCACTTTTTCAGCAGGATGAAGAGGATGCTTGAGAATGAGGAGCCTGACCCAAGGTATCCAAATCCTGGTTTGGTGCAAAACCACAGAAAATCCGGTGCATTACTACAGTATGTATTTGTTAAGTGGAATTGAATTCCAGAAAGTTTTGAGGCAAGTGTATTCCTGCCAGCCTCTTCCTGCTGCAGCTGATCTCCAGTTTCCAGACTCTGTTTGAACAGGATTGAACAGGCACCGCAGTGCATGTGGGCTCATTTGTTCTGTTTCTGTTTTTAATTTTGCCTTACAGGGAGCCATTGGACATGTAACATCATTTCTCTGGCTGAATTCTTGGTCTGTACAGTGCAGATGGTTGTTCTTCCATAATCAATTATTTAGGAGGCTAGGTGAAGCAGAACTACCTTTTCAGGTGTCACTTTTATTGCCACTAGTGAAAATAATGCTACCATATCAGGTGCATTTTGGACTCATTATCAGTATATAAATGACTACAAACACTGCAGACAAATTAGAGCCTGTACCTTAACTGTTTATGAAAGACTCAGATACAATGACAAACATCACAGAAAAGGTTACAAGCAGTTAAAAATTTGTATGTCTTTTCTCTGCTTCATCAGGTCCATCAAGCATTATTTGCAAGGTAACCACTTTACTAAATAACCTTGTAAAAAGAAAAGGAGATGCAAAACAGAGCTTTTTGAATGGATGGCACTTACAAACAATTACAGCATCCAGTTCAATGTCAGTGATCCTGATTAGGACAGCCAAGTTACCTAATAATACATACAGATAATATACCTAGATATACTATCTATATAGGTATATTTAGTAATATATAATATATATTTATATAATGTATATTTAGTAATAGAGACTATTTGCCACGCATCTTTTAATACAGGATTGCATTGTTTCTGATGACATACCAGCTTTGATGTGTTCAACCAGTTCCTAAACAAATGAAGGATTTTTAGTTTGTCCTTGTTTTCAGGTATTAGAATATATTATAAATTTTATTTATTACCTACTAAAATAAAACACCATTTCATTCAAATAAATATGCAAAGATTTAAATAAGTTTTTCTAGTGAGCATCCCTTGCTAAAAGTAGTAGTTGCATTTTTCAATGTTTCATGTGGCATACTTAAACTATAATAGTTTTTAGACTACTTTTCACAGTCTGCATGATTTCCCCTTTGCAGTTTCATGTTAATGGAAAATGGTAAAATGCTTGTGATACAGGCTTTTTAAAACCTTTTATTAAGCTACTATATTCCCAATTGAGGGGAAAAATGTATTTTATATTATATGGATAGGAAGATTCCAGGGATTTATTTCAGGGCCTGCTATTTACCTGCTAGCAAGTTATATTTATTATGATTATTCAATATTGTCCTCCAATGATTCTGCAGTATTCAGTTCATAAGCAAAAAGACTGACTTAGACACGACTTCATGCCAGAGATATTAAAGGAACTAATCTGTACGCCTACCTCATTAGGAGGAACTGCTCAAGAACATGTTGTCCTTAAATACAGATTGCCCCTGTAGGGCTGCCAATGTCAGCAAGACCTTGGGTGCATCTGTCATGCTAGTGGCTGTAGATTTGATACATTTTCTTGTGTGTATTTGTGCATGAGCGCAAAAAATTCTGTCAACTCTTTTTTGTTTGTTCCCTTTGTTTCTTCAATCATATAAGAACAACCATCTGGAATCAGGCCAAAACACTTTTTTTTTTTTTTTTTTTTTTGAACAGGTTAGATAATAAAGTCTTTTTTTACCTATCTACAGAAGCCATTTCTGATAATTAAGTTAATACTGAAATTCAATTTTTTGTCTGGCCAAGATTTCAGCTCTTTCATGTATTGGATAAATCAAAAAACATATTTCTTTATATATATTAGCTAACTGAAAAGGTATTTTTCAGTTGTAAAAACAATAATTGTGCACATTGTCATGACCTATTGTTTAACTATCTCAGTATACAAATATCTTTCAGATATTTTGTTAGAAAGGCTTCTTCAGGACAGGAGTGCCCTGTGGTCGTGGTCGATGGCTGTGTTGAATTTTTCACTGCTTCTCAAGGTAGTCAGTGTCAGCTTTCTTCTCCCTACTGCTCTGAATGTCTCTGCAGCAGCCTGAAATGCTTAATTTTGTACAAGAGTGATTCCACATTAAGGTTCTCACTCTGTCCAACAGATCTTGTGATCCTTCCTTTAATAGCTGCTATTGTCTTTTGCCACCTCCTATTTGTTTTCAATCTGCTTAATGGATGCCTTATCCTGCAGTGTTCCCAAAGCTGATAGTGTATGAGACATCTTATTGTAGTAGGGCTACATGACTTGCATAAATCTACTAAAATTGTAGTCTATTGCATAGTGCCTTCAAAATCTCATAAGCATTCAACTTTGTTCCTCAGCCAGCTGGAAGGCCTTTGTGGTACCATTCTGATTTTATGGTGAAACACTGATGCGAATCAGTGATAACTGAAGATAACTGAATTGATGTAACAAAAGGTAACTAAACTAAAGCTTAGCGGATAACTAAAGATAACTAAACCGAACTAACCACACTAACGTAACTGAGATAATTAAAGAATCAAAGGCCAAGCACAGGGTTATACAGAGTGACCCAGAAACCATGCAGAAAATGAATGTGATGGCATCCCTGAAGATGCTGCTTTGGGATCACAGCATGTTCTGCTGCATTTGTGTGCATTCACCTTCATTCTGACCACATGCCAGAAAAGGCTTGAACATTGACATTGTTTAATGTTAGTGTTTAGGGTGGTGGCTGGGATTTGCATGAAAATGTTTCTATGGACAGGACGTGGAAGTTAAAAGTGTAATCCCAGACTCCAATTTCTCTGTTGGAGCTCTGGAAGTAATCTTTCAAAATGGGACCCAAAGCAGAGGATGATCTCAACCAACCCCAAGTGTGGATGTCCTGCAAAGCTTATCTTGTAAAGATATTGTAAAGCTTATATTGTAAAGCTATTATGTGTGAAAGGGAGAAGTCTTGTTCTTCAAAGAGGGCAGACTAGTTGACCTAACAGATCTTTTGCCTTCTGACTTCTGGGCTTAATGAGAAAAAGACAAATAAATTTTCCTACCAGTCCTATTTTTCAACTAGACATGGTGTTGCAGGGAAGAACCTGAGACTTTCTTTGAAAATAGAGAAGCTGAGAGTTATGTGATCAATGGTATCCAGCAAGTAATGCCTGGAATACTAAGTCCTCATTTTCCAAAAGTTAATGGAAGAAATCATAATGATAAATGGAAGGAAATGGCATGCCTAGCTTTCAAATGTAAATTTCTCCAAACATATTTCAAAAGGGAGCCCTCAGGACAGCATGCATGTGTGCGTTTTAATTGGAGCTGAATTACTCACAGAACTGGTCTTCGAATGTTAATGGCCTCATCTGTGTGTCCAGCTGCTGCTGATAGGCATGGTGGGTATAACTTTTGAATTTGTCAGTCACCAGATTGCTGGCCAGCCTAGGCCACAACCCCAGGCGGCTGCCACCAAGGGCTTCTGTTAGGCTAAATCTTGCAGCCTGCACAGAACCAGTTCTGTGGCAGTGGGGTCATTCATAATGGCATCTTGCTGTGCTGAATCAGCAGAGGTGTAGAGAAAAATGTACTCTGATTTTGAATTTAAGAGTTCCTTACCCATTTTGNAAAAAAAAAAAAAACTTTTGTGGATGAGTAACAGCTTCTTTTGTCCTTTTACTACAAAAGGGAAATTGTTGTAATTAACATCAAATAGTGAGATTGTTGCTTGCTGTGTAATGGAAAGGTGATGTTGGAGTTGGCAGTTGGTGAATGCAGTCCAAGTTTATTAGGTGGTTAACCAAATTGAATATCTCTACCGGCACCATCTTTTAGAACAGTGATATTATCAGTCTTGGGGGATGAAAGAGAGATTGAAAGGAAGAGCATTCCAGCTTTGTCATTGTGTTTGACAACACTGATCTGTAAACTAATGTCCTGTATAGTTGGAAAAAAAGCAATGACGTGATATTAAGGAGATAAAGGCTCCTAGTTAGTTATGCTTTGTCACAAGACAACTTTTTAAAAAAAAAAACTTCTGCCAGTGAGATGTACTCAAGGACAAGTTCACTTGTTTTCATGCACATAGGGAAGGAAAAAAATTAGTATTCCTAGTAGGGAGTGAGCTATCAGAATAGGGAAGTGATAGAATTCATTTCTGAATCCCCCTCTAAGACTGAACTGTTAGACACCCGCACAATTTTGTGCATCCAGGGATAGGCAGAGTCCACTGACTCCTAGACTTAGCATTCTTCCTTTCTTTTTTCTCCTCTCACTCCATCTGTTCATATAGCACCTGCATTTCTATGCCTCACTGAGTCTCCATCTGTTTCTATAATTTGTGTCTTTCTCCTCTGCTCATGGCCCTTAAAATTTATAATAGAGGTGGGGAGACATTAGGAATGAGTGCCTCAACATGTTCATCCTACAAAGTCTTTACACTAATGCTTTCAGTTCCTGCCTGCTGCAATCTCTCTCATGCCTGTTCCTGCTCCTCCAGGGCAGCTTTAGACTATTTCTAATAGCCCACCATCTGCTTCCAATAAGCAGTTAAATCTTCTTTCACCCAGCTGTTGCTGCTGATGCAATTTGTACCTTTGGCCATGTATGTTCCCTGTTAGAGAATACTACACAGCAGCAGAATCACTGTACTCCACTGTGACCTGGTTTTGAGCTGCCAGTGGCTGACTGACTAGCTCATGGCATACCGAAGAAGTAGATATCCTTCTCAGCTGGATGTTACTAGGCCTGGAAAAAAAGTATTTTCTTTTCTGTATTGGCATTGGCCAGTTAATAACTTTATTCTCACCCTGCCTCTTTCCTTCACAAAAGCCAAATTAAAAAACAAAAACAAAAAAACCCTGCCATTCAGTGTGAAATACAATGATGGAAATTGATTCTGTAAAATAGTAACATTGCAATGTGTTAAGACTGATTTAAAAAAAAAAAAAAAAAAAAAACAAGCTTGTAAAATAGCCATGAAAATACGTTAAATATAATGGAGAAAATTGCTC
This sequence comes from Anseranas semipalmata, assembly GCA_013399115.1. Taxonomy (NCBI): domain Eukaryota; kingdom Metazoa; phylum Chordata; class Aves; order Anseriformes; family Anseranatidae; genus Anseranas; species Anseranas semipalmata. The sequence continues at coordinate 776,248 of VXAA01002552.1, read as the reverse complement.
TCTCCAGGTTCTTTCATTTGCTGTCATTATGTAGCTTGCACAAAAGACACTGACAAATTTGCATTGCATTTTTACTACATAAAAATGCATAGTCTAACCATAGTATAGCTGGGCTTCTACTTGTTCCATTGACAGAAAACCCTGTTTGCAATAGGAACTCTGCATGTTGGTCAGTGGTGGAATTGGGCCATGAAGAACAGAAGGACCTTCCTTAATGCAAATGCAAGAAATATAATATGTATCGAACTTTTGAAATTCCAGTAAAGCTGTGAAACCTCACAAAGAACTTCTCTATATGAAGAGTATATTTTAAGAAGTCTTGCAACCATTTTTAGTATATGGTATTATATCGCATTCAGTAGCACTCAACATAAATGTACAATGCCATAAAATCGCATTCATGCCAGTCCTGCTGCAAGATTGTCACTTACTGATGACTATAGCATCAGATCTTTTTGAAGTCCACTAGTAAATCTAATGCCTGATTTGTTCAATGAAAACAGCACAACAAATTTATCTATATCTTGTATGTTGACTTTTTTCATTGGCCTATAACATTCCCTGTAACATTCGTGTAACTTTTACTCAAAGGGTAATTTACTTGCATTCATGTCTTTCATTTTAAAAACAACAGATAAAATACATGCACAGGTATATTAGAAATTTATTATAAAGAGTGCAAATTCTCATGCTTAATAATCCACTGTTATCACCTGTGCTACATCAGTTAGACATTGCTCAAATAAAATGATACATTATCAACAAAATGGTGCTTGCTTAACCCTGACTAGAGAAACCCTTCAGATTACACTTTGCAAATGTTTTTGTTTATATAGGAAACTAGCCAAAAAATATAGAAAAGCAACCTGCCTTACAAGCACGCTGGTTAAAAACTCAGTGATTTTTTTTTTGCCTTTATTATTATTATTATTATTTTTTAGCCTATCTTTCTTTGGACTATATTGTCTTACGTTTGTTTTCCTACTTCTGTCTTTCTACAGTTTGCCAGTAGCACCTTTGCCTACTCTTGGGTGTTTTCTGTTGCTCTCCTTATTTCACCTATCCTAATACAGCACTGCTCTCTGATGCATGTTTATATCAATGCTATTAAAGTAACCCACACAGTCAAGTTCTGCATTAAGATACTTCAGGGGGAGAGATGGGACAAATTAATGGAAGGTATTAAGGTCTTTAGAATCTCCGAATTCCAACTATATTTTAACACACATGATATTAAATCAAGTCACAGCAATAGTTAATTATAGGGTGGCACTGTAAGTGTCCTGGCCAGATGAAAGGTAGCTCGTGTTCCTACATCACGTATGATCTGGTATTATGAGTATGTGGTTACAGCTGCTCTTGAGCCAATGCTGGGAAAGTCAAGGATTAGATAATTTTTAAAGAGTGATCTGGGATTCACAGAGAAACACCAGAATGGCAGGTCATTACTCCACTGTAATGTTGAAACTATGTCAAATCACAAGGTGGTCTTTTTTTTTTTTTTTTGGTAACTAAAAGTCACAGCCATTTTCTTATTGTATCTCCCCTGTCAATCAACTGATTATCAAAATGGAAAATCTTCAAGAGTTATTATTGCAAAGGACTGAGTCTCTCTGCCATTTTTAGTTTATCATAATGCAATTCAATCTGTCACTGAATGTCACTTTGCTCATATACACTTTGCTTGCAATGCTTTCAGTGTAACAAAATATAGTCACTCCCACCATTTCTTAATCTTCTGCTGGTATTCAGGCCATTTTAAGAAGGTGACCTAGTATCATTCTCTCCGGCATTCAGTTAATCTGGTGCAAAAGAACTTTAAATAAGTAGCTGCCGTAGTCTGCCTTATTGGAAAAGACCCTCAGCATTGTAGAAATACAAATCCTCATGCTGCATACCTGAGACATAAACTGGAAAGATATATATATATTATTAATAAGTTCTTAAGAACAAGTATTCTACAGTGCCTTTCATCTGAAACTCTAAAAGTGCTGCAGAAATATTAACCCCCACAACACCCTTTGCACATAAGTAAGCATGAGATCCAAGGAGTGTGTGTGACTTGCTCAAGGTCACAGAACCAAGGTTGCACGCACGTCTTGGCTTTAGGGCTTCTGCTCTAATAAGTAAGCTATAATCCCAAATGCTCAGAAAATAAACAAATAAATTAAGAAATAAAATCACTTTTAGTGGTCTGGTAGGACTGGCTGGAATTGAAGCATCGCTTCAGAAAAGCTTACAAAATAACCTCATGCAGGTGTGTAAATTTGAAGCTCGCTTTAACTTTGTATGGAATTATAACAGTAATGAAATGAGATTGAACTCGAATGAATAATGAGCTCTAAATTGAGAAATGGTGTGATAATGCTTTCCATAGTTCAATTAGTCAGCCATCTGTAGTACTTTCTAGTAATAGTTACATTGCCTGGTTTAGATGAGATTTAAACGCCTCTGTCTTGTTTTCAAGAACATGTACGCATTGCACAAGAGGCACTGGGCATCATGAGGAAAACACACCAGGAAGTGTGTGTACATTGACCTGCATCCAATGCAGCTAAGTTTAATATGAAACCAGTTTGAATGCTCAAAACATTACTGGGAAAAAAAAAAAATCTAGATATAATTGAACCTGCACCGTGCCCTTCCTTTATAACCAACTACTTGAAAAAATTATCTCTGACTGGAATATCTTTTTGCCTTCAGCCTCTGGTTCCACCGCAGAGCCTCTGTTTGGGTGTTGCCTGGTCTATTCCTGCTCAGGAGGACCAGCTCCATAACTGTCTTCTGTCACGTTACAGAAGCATGGAGAAGCACTGACTCCTAACAGCTTATCCTTACTATGAGACAGATGTTTTCCTCAGTAGCTTGAGTTCATATGGAGTTTTTGAACGAGTTGGACCAAGATGAAGAAGGTAAAGAAAATCTGATCTGGTCCAAACAAGAAATAGCTTTATCTTTAGTATTTCCTGAAACCTGAGAGTAATCCAGACAAGACGGAAGAGATGACAGTTGATGTTTCAAAATGGCTAATACTGATTTTATTAGATTCTGGGAGGCAGGAATTCTTTAGGAAAAAGGAAGGTAAGCCACTGAGGAAGGCTGGCTCTGTTTTTCAGATGGTGTTTGAAAGCAGTTTACCATCTGAAAAAAAAAGCAATGGACCCCCTGTCCCTCCCAGCTTTTTCAACATTTACTGCCAACAACAAAAGTGCATGACCCAGTAATAATGTCTGAGAGATTGTGCATTATGTCTGAGTTACCTACTGAAATACCTAACCATCATAAATAAGTTATAATTCCAGGTGGATCAGCAGAGTTCACAGAGTTCACAGAATCACAGAGTTCAGGTGTTCAAGCTCAAGTTTTCAAGAGTTTCAAAATTTTACGCTTGCTGCTTTTATTATAATCTCTCCCCAGTTGCTGTAACATACTGCTACCCTGGGCAAGAATGTGTTCAGAGGCAGTGGAAGGAAGAAGGGCTTTCCTCTACCATCATGAGAAGCACTTGCAATATCTTTAGTGTTCCATGTAGACAAACATATATATTTATTACTATATATGGTATATATTAAAGACCATCATTCACCTGTCCCAGAAAGCTGAGTTGTGTCAGTGCTGAGGTTTGTAGCAGGAGAAAGGGGCTAGTCTATGCACTTCAGTTTTATACCAGGCTCTTCATTCTGGTCTAAGTGAAACAAAAAGGCAGCCGGGGCCGGGGGGCGGTGTGTGTGTGTGTTCAAATCTGAGTTCTGCATTTTCTGACTGTTTAGTGGCCTACACTGTCACTATGCTGCAGTCACCACAGACAGTAATTACAGACTACCTTTGATATACATTCCTAATACTCTCAGGGTCTGCACAAATGCAAACATTTTGGCATCAGTGGACTGGAGGAGCACAAATGACTTCTGACTATGTACCTGCCTGTAGCTGTGTTATTGCTGAAGTCAGGGAAACAGGTCTTTTCCATGAAGTTCTGCTGGCCAAAGAAAAAACATTGTTTCAGGGCTTACAATCTAGACTGACTTTTTGTCAGCACAGTTTTTGTACTTAAAATTGTGTGGAAGAGACCACAGAAAATGAAGTGTGGCATCTCTTGCTTGTCCATTTGGTAGTGCCTGTGCAAAGATAAGTGTCTTTATCCAATTTTTGGTAAAAGGCTGGAAGAAGTTTGTCCAATAGATAAACAGTAGTTAAGTCCTCACTGGCCACAACTGCTTTTTTTTTTTTTTTTTGGAAGAGACAGTTGTCATTTGCCTTACTGTAATTCTAAGAGGCCTGAAATACCAAGATATCATCTCTCAGACTGGATAATAATTAGTTTCTCTTACTCCTACATACTGTCAAATGTTTGTGTATTTCTTGCTGTTGCAGAATAATAGCAAAAGGTGCTATACCACTGTGCTGCCAGAGACCAGAACAAAATATCTCAAGGACTGGGCTTCAGGGAGAACTTCTGGTCTAAAATGTAGACAACAGCCAAAAGCTGAAGGAACTGACAATGAAAAGGAGATAAATCATATGGATAACTACTTTTTTTCAGGGTCCAATTCCCAAACTTTAATTTCAAACACGTTTTAAATACACAAAATTCCAAATATTTAGTACTATAATAGTGATGTGTATTTATACTTTTACAGTGACAGTCACTATGGTGATTTAGCAAAGTCTATAGGCTCCTGATTCTGAAATCGGAGTGACTTCAGTGCTTTGAAAAAAAGCTAGAATAAAGGAGTAAAAATGCTCAGTGGGCATTACCAACTTTATTTCTACTTGTAAAATTCAGTCTTGTTTACCATAATCTGGATTTTGTTTTTCATGTTATTGATACAGATTAAAAAACTGGTTAAATCTATGACTTTGTGATTCTTGCAATGCACACAGAAGTGTGTTGTATTGATACATCAATCAGTATTTAAGCACATCCTAATTAGTTGACAATGCCCGTCACTGAAAGGACACTGACCTGATGTACAATGAGCAAAGTGTATTGTCTAAATACTGTCTGTTAAAACAGTATTGATTTATATTAATTTTAACCTGCCCTTGACAGACTTTCATTGTTCTCTTGTTCTGTTGCAGTTAGTAAATAATTTGCTCATGATTACCTGTCACTGAATAGCTGAATCTTTCCGCAAACAAAAGGTAAAGTGTTTTATGACTATTTTTTTAGATAAGGAAAGTGAGTTTCCTTCTAGGAAAGCAAGTTAGTAATAAACCTGTTCTGTCTACAGGAGTGAATAATTCTAATTTAATTTTCTTTGTTTTAAATACGAATGAATACCTCACTACTAGGGTTCCTCTGGGGCTACACTCAGACTACTGAAGTACTGATGATTCTGTATTACAGAATCTTACTGTGGCTAATAATAAAAGTAATACTTTATAATCCACATTTAACAATAGCCATAACTTATGAAAAACACGTCATGTTCAAGTACTATAAAATTTGCAGAAATACCCTATGTAAAAATTAAAAATATTCTAACTACCAAGGTTGTCAATAGACTCTATATAGTTGTTTCTAAAATACTGGCATTAGATAAGAAATAATTTATTATCACGTGTATAGCAGCAAACTTCCTCCTAGTAAAAGAGGCACTGGGAAAACCTGTTGTGTGAGATAAGGTAATACATATAACACAAGAGTTTATTGTCAGGAGCTTTGAATGAGACTTGACTGAGATGGTGACTAAGTGAAATGTTTGTGATTAATGTCTCATGTTTAAATACAATTTAGTATTCTGTTGCCTAAAACGGCGTGTTAATTAATAATAAAAAAAAATCTGCAGGATATCCACCTGTGAACATTTATGAAAATAAATGCTTTATTATGTTTTTCCCCAAAGATATTGCTACACTGATTCCAGATTAGCCTGTGTCTAACTATTATTAGATATGCACATGTAAATTATTATTGGATATCCACGTGTATCTTTCAGCCACAGAGTTCGATTAGAAGGCAAAACTGCACCCACTGCATAAGACACAAACAATCCATGCCTCTTTCCAAATAATTTACCCAAGTTCAGACTATAGGGTGAATTACAATTAGCTTAAGTCAGGAAACAGAAATGAACATCTGCCTGCAGATAAGATTAAATTAAAGCCATGTATGTGAGTAGATGCAGCATATGAGACTATTCAGTCAATAAAGCTTCATTCCATCATTATCAAGTTGCCTAGAGGCTGCAGCTGGAGGTCTTAACTGGAGGTTCATTTTGTTGGTTGCCATTAAGTATCCCAACAATCCACTGAATTTAGCACACACACACACAAAAAAAAAAAAAAAAAAGACAAAAAAACAAAAGCTCTACTAGAAAATAATTTTTTTTTTTTTTTTTTTTTTTTTTAAGGCAGCCATTCACTGTGGACTTGACTTCAGTTAGTTAGAGTTCAGGCTGAGGGTATTTTGTTTATAGCTTGCTGCAGGCTTAGTACCGCATATAAGATTGCTGCATTAGCAGAGTTCCGTCATTTGACACGTATCTGTGACTACTGGTATATATCTGATCCTTAGCAGCACCATTGACTTGTGAGAGCACGTATTTGGATCTATCAGTGAGAAAACTGAGTATTATGTCTTTAGACTAGTATTCCAGAGGTTCATCTTTCCTCAGGAATACCACCACAATGTCAGTTAATCGCTGATCTTTCAGAAATTGTGGCTCCTAAGTTGGGTATTATTTCATTATTTGCTAATGGAAGAACATATAGGTCCAAACAGGAAAGGGAATCCTAAGGCCATATTCATTCTGGAACTAAAGGTCACCTTCATACTGCACGCTAGAAAATACAGCCTCAGTTAGATATGTGTTGATGAAGTCAGCAAACAATTAAGGACATGACTCCTACACAACCTCTTCAGCTTACTAGTCACTTAATCATACAAGGTGCTGAGCCTTTTCACCCTGGACCTAAAACAGGTGCTTAATTTTAAACATGTGACTTGGTTACAGAATTCTATGAGATTACTTGTGCATAAAATTAGACACCTGTTTAAATGCTTTGGTGGATCAAAGCAGGAATGGACAGCATTTTGCAGGATTGAGCATTAACTGGATCTTAGCTCTTCCTCCTTTTGGAGAGGCTCTTTGGTGGATATGTGCTTATGCAGTGGGATGAGAGTGTCTTCTGATTATGTTGAGATTCAGCATTTCAAAACTTACTGTATTTGCTGATGTTTGCTAATGAAAGCAATCCTGATTTATTTCTGTTCTAATTTATTTTCAGTTGCATATTTCCCGTTCTCGGCTATTCTGTTCCATACAAGTGTGAGAGACAAGTAAGCAAAGCAAATCATTGCAAATACAGCTCTTCCTGAAATTATGTTGAGGCTATTCTCAAAAAAAAAAACCAACCAAAAAAAAAACAAAAAAAAAAACAAACCAAACACTGACTTCCTTAATGTGAATATATCCTGGGGAGAACAAAGCGTAAGTGTGACAATAAGCTGCAAATAAATGGAGTGGCTGCTTGTAAACATATGGTGTCTCTTTTATGGTTTTAGTATGCCTGATGTCTGATTTGTCAGAGTTAAGCAGATTTACACCTGGTGGACATTCAATTACCTAGTGCTCAGAGATGTTTTTCACAGTGGATGTTTTCAGTACATAGACATCTTCACATTTTTCTTTCCATCTCTCTCTTTTTTTTTTTTTTTTCCAAAATTAGCTGACTTTTATGAAAAGAAACAAAATGCTTCTGGTGAGAATTTCCATTGGCCTAATCAGAGTAGAGCAGCAGTACAGTCCCGCTGCTACCACTTCGCTCCCCAAATAATTGTTTTAAATTGTACACCACAGACTTTCAAACCCTACAGTATGTGAAGGCTGGCAGCTGCTTTCAGGAATGATGGGCAGTGTTTCCATGGTAGGGGTGCTGATTCTGCCAGCAGCGTCTCTCTGTAAGTGCCACGTAGCACAGTTGGCTGCTGGACATGACAGAGGGTTGCCCAGTACAAACAAACCATATGTTTAAATGAAATGTCTTTTTCCTCCTTTCTCTTTTAGTCATACCTTGGAAAGGTCTAGAGTCAAAGTCAAATGGTTCCTCGGAGCAATTACATAAAGCTACCTGGCCTGCGCATTTTCAGTATGCAAGGTACCAAGTAAAATGAATGGAAAATATTAAAAGATGAGACAATAACCATTTATCCCTACAAATTAATTACATTTGAGAAAGAACTATTGGTCTTTGTGATCACTATGGCAATACTGGGTAGTTCAGTTGCACTGATGCATCTGCAGAGTGATGTTGCCATCCTGATTTGATACAACACAACAAAACTGACACAAGGCAAACTCAGAGAATTTTTACCCTGTGTATGTGGTAGCTCTTTGCACACCACTTCATGTAACTCATTTCTCTGTTGTTCCATCGTTATGTTCAGGGCAGGGTGAAGGGTTTGTTTCTTCTCTCTTTCCATGACTTGGACAGACATCAAGGCCCACTCAGAGAAAGGGGAATTAGTGACATAAGAGGGTCATTTTAAAGGTCTTTTTTCTACATTATTTGTTTTGTTCTGTGTATTGTTTTGATGCATTGTTTAACTGCGTTATTCCTGTATCTCCTTTGATAGAGAATTAGCCTACTTGGGTTTTAACAGTGCTTGCTCCTCTTCTGTCTCCAGGGTGGCCCTTGTCCGGTGTTACAGACAGTGGCATTCCGTGCCTCTCCCTGCTCCTATGGTATCTTAGGGTATACACAGCATTGGTTTAGAGTCTTATTCTTCAGTATGCAATGCTTGCTCAGCACATTAGATTATTCATTTTGAAAAGGAAATGTTGGTAGTGACAATTGAATACTTTCATCTGTCAAAGTGACATAGCTTTCTATAAAGAACATACTATTTGGGTTGACAAAAACAGCCTGTTACCCCTAGCTATGGGTGTGAAAAAATGGTGAATTGCAGTCCTTCCTTTCTATTTTCTGTTCACTTCACCTCTATTTGTTGTTGGTGGTGGTGGTGATGGTGGCGGTTATTTTTAGGTGCAGAAGCTATGAAAATCAAAGCAGAGTTGTATAGTCAATGATTTTTCAAACAGAATATTTCCTGACATGTTTCTGCTTTCTCTTGCCCTGGGGCAAAATCCCTGGCTACAAGGAAAAATAATTGGTACCAACAGTAATAAACAGGCTCTGATTTTGAGAAGTCAAGAGTCCTTTCAAGTGTGTGGATTGATATTTATTAAGTGCACTTGCAGAGCTCAGAAGGTATAATATAGCTAAATTAATACTGTTCCTGAAGCCATCATTTCTGCTATCACCTTTTTCCAAATGCTAGCCATGTCTTCTTAACATTCAATTAATGCATACAGAATACTTATTTTCCAGTAAGAAGGGGTCCTATTGGCAACAAATGTCACTCTATCAAATACTGCATGGCTCAGGTCATTTGGTAAGGGAAAATTGAGGACAAGGAAGTACGCATAGGTCTTGTTGTAGGACCCAGCTAATAAACAAAATATAAGGATATTCAAGAACCCACTTATGAAAAAAAAAAAGCCAAAGGAATGTTTGCAAATACTAATCTGTATTAAATTTCTATTCATACTGTATGGATTAATATGAACAGGGCACTTTCTTTAATATTTTATTTAGCTGGACCGAGTGCGAGCGCTCCAATATTCTGGAGATGATGACTCTGAATGATTGGGTGATCCATTAAAACATTCTGCTGAGGTATGTCTTTGTCCTGCCAGCTGCAGGATTTTGCCAGGGTTAAGTGCCAAAATAGATTTCAATGCTAAAGTTTTAACTAATTCAAGGAAATCATTATGTAATCTAGCTGCCAAGAATAGCGTTCATGTATACTGTTACAGAGAGATGTGATGAAGCTGAATGTATTTGTATTTGCAAAGTGCTTTGATAAGAAGGTGTTAGAGAGTGCAAATTATTATCATGCTAAATATGTACTTCAGTCTTTGAGTGGGGATTGGGTATATGCAAAATAAGCTAAACAAGATTGTCAATTAATACACAATGAAATAGTTTGACTAAACTCTATTAAAAGAACAAATTATAATCATTTGTCTTACACAAATATATAGCTATATGCAGTCATGCTAGTTTTCTATGCACATTAGTATCACCTCCTGTAAATATTTCCATTTCAGAGTCTTTAAGACAAGGACAGCAGATCCATGCTTATGCGTGTTTTACATCAGCAAGGGATCCTCCTCAGCGTCTCAGAGAACAAACATTTTGCATTAAATCACAAATCTCTCAGAATTATCTCATGCTGTTTGTTCCCATACCTGTCTAATCACTAGAAATGTGTTATTTTTCACCCTTCTCTCAGGACAAACTAGGAACAGTAAGGAATACTGTTAAAGCAAGGCTCAGAGTTAATTATGCAGGACATCTGTGACTATATGTAAAGACTGGCTGATATTGTGTCTGCATCATTTGAGGTCAAGAACAAATGCCCCACTGAGCTCAATAATGCAGATCTAGCCCATTGACTAGTAAACAATTTTTATTATTATTTTATTGTACTTCCGTGTATATGTTCTTCCTCTGCCACAGCTATTGAAGTTATATAAAAGCCAACAGCATATTCTGCTGTGACAACATAAATGTAAAGAAGGAGGGTTTTGGTCACAAATAGTAATTATTTAGGCTGGTTAAACTATCACAGGAGGTAACAACAGTGCATCCTGGAAGAGATTGTTCAGGTAGCAACCCAAAGCCTGGTGTTGCAGAGAATAAATACCTAACTGTTGGAACTTTGAAATTTTTACCTTGGAAAAGTAAAAAGTAGTAAAAACCTGAAGCTGCTTGTTCAACATTTATGCTGTACCTTTAATCAAATGGGAAGGTTTTAAATACAACCACTGAACAAGTTGTGGCAAACAAGTTTGTGGTATATTGGATTCTATCAAAGGCTTCTATCCTTTTTTATTATTATTATTATTTATTTTTAATTTCCCTCAATATAATAACATACTAATAACATGCAACTGCTTTCCATCATTTCCCCAGACTGAGCTAGACCATCTGCCTACTGGCAAAACTGGGGAGTATGCATTCAGTCTCTCCCATCTCATTTCTTAACAAAAAAAAATATTCTTTGTATAATGTAGTTGTCACTTAGGGAGCTTATATATTTTACACAGTTATTGCATTCATATGTTTTTTTGAACCGTCATGCCAAATTAATCCCTGGTGCAATACTGTGTCACCAGTGAAGCTATGCCACTTACTTGCTTGGATTCTTCAGTTTTAATGAAAAATTTGTCATTCTAAGGAGTTTCTCTGTCTTCAGTATTTACTTCAGGGACCCTCTGAAATCCTTACTGTTTTGCTGTTACTCTCTCCTTTCTTTATACAGTGTATGCTTTCCTTCTTTTTTTAACCATGGTTTTCTTTATGTAATGTGAAAAAGGTTTTCTCATATAAATAAAACTAACAAACAAGCAAACAAAACTACTGTCATTTATACTTGATTCATACAGGTACATGCAACCTTTCTTGAGCTTTGTTGTGTTTATTGCAATTAATTAAATTGTTTTTTTTTTATTATTGTGATAATGAGCAATTTTGCAGGTTAACTATATCTGATTAAATGCAATAGTTTGTTCTTCCTTACCTGTATACGTAATTGCTAACAAGAAGACTGTCCTGTGTCTTGAGCTCATCGCTGAGTAGAGGTCTTTTTTTTTTTTTTTGACTGCAAAGATCCTGGTTGGATGAATATTTTAAATACTTTCTGCGTGATACTGTGCACAGAATATCCACAAGAGGGAACTGTTTTACATAAAGAGGAGCAATTTCCTTGCTGTTAAAATACTTCTTTCTGCAACCAAACCCTCCGGATTTATGTCAAGCTGGCACAATTGTGTCCCAGACTACGGTGTATGGTAGCAACAGAAAAATCACAGCTAAACACAGTGCTCATTAGGTTATCTAAATATTATTCAGTTAAATAGGTAAATTCTGAGCTCTTGTGTTGAAATATTAAGTAGAAAACTAATTTGTGTAAATTTTGTGTTTACTGAGAATAGGTTGCTCCAGGAAACATAGTTGGAAAACCTTGTTTGTTCTGAAGGCAATGTAGAAGGTAGGCGTTACCACTGTAAATGAAGCAGGCTGCTCCAGTGTGCTTTTTCAAACCACACTTCATAAAAACTACACTAGAAAGTAGGCCTTTCCTTATTCATAACAGAGCAAACTCAAATGGTACCTGGCTGATACTCATTCAAGTGTCATTTCTGTCTCTACCTATGAATCAGTGAACAAAATACAAAGTTGCGTACTTTATATATGCTTTGTCATCAGCAGACAACTCCCATTAAGCAAGCTTTTCAGTGACAGTGTAAGTCTCACCAGCTGACATCAAGAAGTTTACCTTTGTATGTGAGTTTCATCGTAAATATTTGTAGAACTGAGACCTGTTTATGTTAATAACGGGAGCTCCTTTACACAGGTAACAGCAAAGATCACTCCCCAGGTATATAGTGTGACACTCATAAACTAGAAATCCTAATGTATACATCAGTTGGTTAGTTCATGAACGTTTGAGTAGCAGAACTTTTACAAGTGTTCACAATACGCCTCCTATCCCTGTCAAAGTCTGTGTGTAAATGTTGTGTAAACATGTTCAAAGCAAATTATTTTAGAGTACAGTCATTTAGAGTACTTCAGTGCACTTGGTTTACTTTAGTTTGAATGTTTCTTTAGGACCATCCTTTGTACTTGCGTGTACAGCATCCTGGGGATGCTATTTTAGAAGTGCCTACTGGTCTCATTTGTATCTGGAGTGCTCAGGAACCCAATGTGTGAAGCACGCAGCTGCAACAGTACCCAGGATCGAATAGTTTTTTAACTTATACTTTCTGACTGTTTAAAGTGCGCTTCTTGGGAAAACTAAGACGTTCAGACTGCAGGCCTCTCTGTCATATGTTCTGGACCCTCTTAACCAACAGCAAGACACTGTGCATATCCACTGCTTCAGCGGTCCAGCCCTTGTTAGCCACCAATCCACGACACAGAAGGAATTCCAACACTTAAAAACCCGCCCGAGGATATGTTGTGCTTCTGTTGTTCATCGCCCAGGTCTTTCAGAGTGCAAAGGGTTTGCAGTTTCTGCTAGCTGTAATGGCATCTGTGAGCACCGGGCACTTCCAAAGACCAGGCATCGAGTGGCTGTGTCCTGATGCCCCTGCCCTCGTTCCATGCCTGCTGTTTGCTGATGAATGAGTGGAGCCGCGGGTACATGTAGCAGCTGTGGAAGGGGCGCTCCTTGAACTCCAGCCTGGAAACCCAGAGCAACTGGCTGTCAGGACCAGGTTCTGGGCCCAGGGCTCAAGGTGTGTGACCTGTCACGGTGACACTTTGTCATCTTGGTGGCTTTCTAGCTATGGGGAGCGCTGGTAAGGACAGACAGGGGAGGTGGCAGCACGGTCTGGGGTTGCACGCGGCAGCTGCGACATGCCGCTTCCTGTCAACCTGACTCATTTTCTGCATCTAGAAATCCTCCACTTAATTCCCTCTTACAACAGTCCCCTGGGAGCAGGCTGCTTCAGGTGCACCACGTAGCTGAGTATCCATCTTCCCCCAGGATGCAGGAATGTAGTATTTTCTCACTTGTTTGTACCTCCATATTACTGTCTAACGCTTTCTCTATTCAGAAGCCTCTATTAATCCACTCTTGAAGAAGGAAGCCCTCTCTTGAAGGAACACGCTGGAGTGAGATATCATGGTAAACTCACAAAGTTAGACAAAAGGTGTTGTTATTACACAAAAAAGTGGAGGTGAGAGGTTTAGAGACCCATAAAAAGCTCTGAGAACTCATAAAAATCTCATTACCGTCACTTAAGTGAAAAACAAAAATAAACAAAGCCATGGCAGATGCAGAAGCAGGAACTACTACTAGCAAAGGTTAACAGATCACTATTTCGTCATGGTGGCTCTGTGCACGAGTAGTGACTAGAGCAGGTGGGGAAATGTCACACACATATAGGCTTTTGCCTTTTACCCACGGACAGGTGACGAGAGGATCTGCATAATACCTTCTGCAGGCAACCGGGTGAGCAGACCATGTGCCAAATGGAGATTTTTATAAATAAATAAATGAATAATCTCTCACTTTACAGGGGATATCTGAATAAAAAGCAGGAAACAACCCCCCGGATTTTCTCGCTGGATTCCCCCCCCACCCCCTTCCAGTGTGTCACTGGACATCGCTGGTTTTATTCCTAAGGGTTAATTTCAGGAACGTTCCGGGGATGTGCAGCAACTTGCGGCGCGTTCGCCACATTTCCCCGTGTCAATTCAAGAAAAAAGCCAAGAACGCCCTCAGCGGAAAGACCCGTTATTTATCCCACGCTTCCTCGCCGTG
>VXAA01002552.1:663113-760637 GCA_013399115.1 Anseranas semipalmata | reverse complement strand
AGCTATGGCAAATGGCAGCGGCGGCGGCGGCGGCTCCTACCCGGGCGGCAGCGGCGGCGGCGGCGGCGGCGGCATTAGAATGAGTAACAATATCAACGCCAACAATCTCAACACAGACTCGTCCTCCTCCCCCGTCAATGTGCCCAAGATGGATGCGCTCATCATCCCGGTGACCATGGAGGTGCCCTGCGATAGCCGCGGACAGCGCATGTGGTGGGCTTTCCTCGCCTCATCCATGGTCACTTTCTTTGGGGGACTGTTTATCATCCTGCTGTGGAGGACCCTCAAGTACCTGTGGACCGTTTGCTGCCACTGCGGGGTCAAAAGCAAGGTAACTCCTCTCCCGTCCCCTCCCCTCCCTTTCCCTTTCTGGTGCTGGTGCTGGTTTGGTGCTGCGGTGGTGGTGAGGAGGAGGAGGAGGAGGAGCAGGAGTCCAGCCTCACAGCCCGGGACACCTCGGCATGGTGGCAGCGCAGGAGATGCCGGAGGGCTGGCATTGGCTCTGGTGGGGTTGCCCGGGGCTGCTGGGAGCGGCAAGGTGGGGGGCGAGGCGTTGGGGGCAGCCCCGAGAGGTGCCCCCCGGTCCCCTCTCCACCTCACACCCCACGCGGGGACGCGCGTGCCTTGGCCCGGTGGCACCAAGGGTGCTCCTGGTGCCGGCTCACCCGCTTGGCGAGGCGCTGGGATGGGTGGGTTACAGGTTGGTGCACACCCCCTGGGACCGCGCAGGGTGGAGGGGTGGGAGCGCTCATTTGCTGATCTAAACCTCTCGATTCTCCTACGGTATGAGAAACTTTGGCAGAATTAATAAGGTAAACTTCTCACTCAAATCTTTTTAAAGCTAGTTCCACTGCCTGAGAATCTCTTACACGTCTGTTTTGTGAATTAAATGTAGGTATCTAGAGGTGTTCCCTGAATTCCCAAGAAGATCAGTATTCTTCTAACCTAATTGCAAAGTCTTTGGGGCAACCTCTCAGCCCTTCTGATTTTTGCACGTTACCAGCTGGAACAAAGTGGTGTACGTGAAGTAAGGCCAGCTTCTGGTTTGAAGGGTCTCCTTCAAATCAAGGCTAAGAATTCACTCAGGTCCAGACTTTCATTTTTGTTTAAGACAAATGGGCTAGAAAGCGTTAAGACTCTGTATTTCTGAAAGTGGATTTTGACAGACCCCAAAATAGACCAGCAGCTGGAGTTTCTCCCCTTCCCTTTTCACATTTTTTGGATTACAAATGGAATAATATCTGCTTCAGTTATTCCTGGCACACAGACACCCACAAAAACACACACACCTTTTAATATATGGTTGCTAGGTTGCTGGCTTGCTTTGACGTACAGTGAGCTGTCTTCCCCTTTCTCCTGTCCCCTCCCCCTAAACAGACTTGACACAGCGCATAACCCAGCTCCGCAGAGGATCTCACACGTAGGGGAAACCAGAAACGGAGTTGGAGCGCGAGAAGTTGCGGTACTTTGTTTGTTTGTTTGTGTTGAGCTAGGTGAGCGCCCAGCTAGCATGGCCTGAAAGAACCCCTCCGTTGCGGCTGGAAGTAGGGCACTTGCGAGGAGCGTGGCCTGTCTATGGAAGCAGAGATTGCTAGAGATACGGTATAAATAAAAGCTTTTAACTCAACCTTAAGCTGTGGGAAACCTCCCAGGCAGTGTCATTTCTCTGTAGACATTTTCTTGTTCAAAACCAAACCTGAACTTTTTCAGAGACATATTAGCCAGGTATGATGACAAAGCTCAAATGAATTTATGATAATAAATGTGTCTTGTAAAATACCATTGCATACAACAGGAAAAGGCAATTTTTGAGAATGGAGGAGTAGTTAAGACTTATCCTCAGTTTATTCTATGTATATTTGGCATTTTTCTCTCTGCACGATGAGACAAATCTGCAAGGGCTATAAGGCATCTTGAAGAAAAAGAAAATCCTACAGGTTATCACCGACTGCTTCTTTCCTTGAGAGAATTAAATGTTAGAGCTAAGAGGCTTTCACACAGACTTCCTGTACATAGTGTCTTGGTGGGGCTTGGTGGTCTGATAGCCATTGTTGGGACATGGTCAGTTAAAGCAGATCATTTATCTTTTAACCAGTACAGAAAAGCGTATCTAAATTGTCTTTAAAACTTCTTAGTCTAAATGTGTCAGTTAGCTAAATAACAGGCATCTCCAATAGGTTCCAACTCTTCCAGTCTGAATGATTTGACAGACGGCAGTTGCGTGGGGTAGCAAGATTCAAGTTTATTTCATGTTTGAGACCTGAAGTATCTAAGTCCATGAGTATCAGTCCCTGGGGCAGGAGGATAGAGGGCTCTGCAGGCAGGGGGAGATAGATGTCTCTTTTTAGATTGTCTGTTACACTTGTAAGGGTTTTCAAGCCTCTGTTGAATAAGAACTTTCAAGGGCTGATCCTGCATTCCTTCCATGCCAAAATGGGGAATTGGAGGGAACTCTGTGTGTGCGAGGAGTAACTAGTTACTGCAGAACACTTTTTTTAGTATTTAGGGTATGAAGGCTAACTGAAGGAAAAACTGGAAATGCCTTAACCTTGGCTGTTACCAGACACGTGCTTTGTGCCGCAAGGTAACTTGGGCAAGGGTGCCAGGGCTGCAGGTGAGAAATGCAAAACACATGCTGTGTTGACTATATTGGACCTGCTAGCAAAAGCGGTTTTGCAAGAAGTAGCTCCTCCTGCTGTGGAACTGAAGAATTTTTCTGCATGTTAGGACCTTTCCTTCCCTGTGCTGCCTCTTTTGCTGCTCCGTGGGTTGTAGCAAAGTAGGGTTGTCCAACATGCTCTCATCTTCTACGTAAAGAGTGGTCCCAGCGAGTGAGCTAAGAGAAATCTTTCTCATATCTACTTTCTGTGGCTTCTTGCTGGGTAACTCACATATATATTAAAAGGCAGAGAGCACAGAGTTACTCTCCTAACACCTATATCCATATATGTTATTGCAAGGAACTGCAAAAAGTTTCATTTTATTCCTGCTATATTCTAATCTCAACATTGCATTCCTCAGATTTATCAATGATTGTCAACCTTATTTGGTGGATGCAAACCTTTTTAATGGCTGCATAGAAGGATTTAGAACTTTTTTTTTTCTCCTTAACTCATTGAGTTTAAGGTTGGAGTTAAAAACATGGCATAAACAGTTCAACAGTTTGTGGCATGAAATTTCAGTACAGCATTTTTTTTCTTGGAGATAAAGTCAAGATATTGTAAGTTGAGAATACAAAAACTTCTGGTAGTAGAATGATAAACATTGCCCCTTGAAATTCCATATCCAATTTATGTCACTGTATACTGATGGAACATTAATATTAATCATATACTAACAATGATGGCTGAAGTTATAGGATTTTTATGCTCCACGCTTCCTTTGTGAGATGACATTTGTTAAAATCTGCCAAAAAGAAAAATGTAAATCTTGAACTGTGTTGTTGGTGTTCCATGTAACGTGAGTCATTAGAACTGAAACCCTTCTTTTACTTTATTTAATATGGTTCATAATTTTAAGTGTAATTCTTGCAAAATTAGCTACAGTGATTTTGTAGAGACATAACAAACGATGTTTTTTCCTCAGTGTTTACGTCTACCTTTTAAGAACCACTTAGATCTTGTTAAAGAACTTGTCTTCTGTTTGCTTTGTCTCTGTCCCTTGACCAACTCATTCCTGTTTGTATATTAAAAGTAGAACATGAGATTTCAAATTCAATGGGCCGGACTCTGAGCAACCCCATTAGTTGGTCTTGCTTCTGGAAATAACAACAACAACAAAAAATATGCACAATGAAGTACAGAGTTACACACAGTAGCTAAATACTTATTATACAATCTGCATTTCTTTTGATTTTTATGGATGTGTCTGCATTTTCTATGCTCCTGAAGGGCATTTTCTTTTTCATAAACATTAATGATGCTGTATGTTGGCTTTGAACAAGCTCTTAAATGCAGTAGAATGAGAAACCACAAGTTTGGGGCAGGACAGGTCCTGAAGCTGGCCAGTGTGGAGTGAAGTGCAAGCTGTACCCGTCTGAAGAGTGAGATACTGGACCCTGTACCACGGCTCCTCGGTTCCCCAGAGTGGTACCCGTATGTCCCTTATGCCTTCAGGGCTCTAGCAGGTGCAGTGCGTCTGCAACACTATGCCCGTGTTGGCCTGATTTCAGTGTTTTGAAATTGCACGTTTTTCTCCATGCAATCCAGGACTCATCTGTGTATCAAATGAAATCCCATGGTTATAATGGCAGTTGCTGGCCTGAAATGACAAGCCACAATAGTCTTCTTTGATATTAGTTTACATATTTTGGAAGTTTAATAAACTACATAGTGCTAGATTGGGTCAGTAGAAACTGACCAACGTTCCTGTTTGTTTTCAATAGAAAAATGGAAGTTTTACTGGAAGTACAATATTTGCAGAAGGCCTCTTTGAGAAGCTGAGAATTTTCACCCAGGCCTCTAAGGCCTGGGAAGGTTTGTAAGTGGAAAAAATTCTGATTTCCCTAAAACAAGAAGCGTTTCTACCACACTGCCTCTCAGATAGTTAGCTTTGTTGATTCCCTAGCAGTACCAAAGTAAATCTCTTCTCCAAGTAAAACTAAAGAAACAAACTTGAAACAAGGCACCGCATACTCAGAGAAGTAGGAGAATACATTAGAAGGCGCTTGTGGGGCCACAGCACTGGAGATACCCTCACTTAAATCTGTGTGTGGAAGCCTCACCTTGACTCTCTTGAAGATGGACTGAACAGAAGCGTATGAACAACTGGGAGGCTCAAGAGATTAGCAGCGTGCTGTAAAACATTTCACTCTTCTGTCACATGCTCAGTTTGGCTTGAGAAACTGGATCGTTACGTCTCATGGCTATCAGGCGGTCTGTGTGTAATTGCTCTGCGAGCGTCCCACCGGACAGGTTGCCAGTTGAGACACGGGCATGTTGGAGAGGTCAAGGACTGGAAGAAGAGGTACTTGCAGCTTTTTGCAGATGGTGTTTCTACAAGTGAAAAAGGCAGCGATACGGAGAGGGGTACGCGGCTGTTTGTCACGCTGCTGGTCTGCTGTGAAATAGAAGGCACTTTCAGCTCTCTGGAGCTCGTAATGGATTTCACATTTTATAAAGACATGATAAAATTGGTTATGTATGCAGAAAAGAAAATGTATGGACAAGGATTTAAGCTGTAAACCTAACAATCTCGACAGAAATGTTATTTTGATGCGGTGTA
This sequence comes from Anseranas semipalmata, assembly GCA_013399115.1. Taxonomy (NCBI): domain Eukaryota; kingdom Metazoa; phylum Chordata; class Aves; order Anseriformes; family Anseranatidae; genus Anseranas; species Anseranas semipalmata. The sequence goes on along the minus strand of VXAA01002552.1, from coordinate 755,414 downwards.
ATACTTATTCTCAAGGCTTTGCAATGCATACATTTAAGGAGAAAATCTGTGCTCAGAAAGAATTTGCAACTCTTAGACATTTGCAAATCTGTGGATGCTGGTTGGAAACCATTAGATTTCACAATTTTTTTCTGGTTTAGCACAACAGAAGAAATGCCTGTAATAGGGAACAAAAAGCTTTTTAATAACAATGATCTATGTACACAGTTTCAATGCTGTGGGATTTCTGAATGCAGAAGGGGGGCAGTTTACAGCCCCAGATACAGAAACAGTGAACATTTAGAGAGCACTGGTCCTAAGTATAATCTCTGTAGGGACAGGATCTAATGATTATAATTAGAAAAGCAATGATGTTCCGTGTCTGTCCTGTACTGTTGCAAGAAAGTGGATTGTGAATCTTAGTCATTGAGTGTCCTTCCTGGGACAAATCTTAAGCAGCAGCAGTAATCTCTAGTCAGCAGGCAAAATGCAGAACAATGGTCACTGTTCCCCCCAGAGGGATTTGCGGAGATTGGCTCTGCTATTCTGTGGAATCTAGCTCACATTGATGAAAGTTTATGTGAATTTCAGGGTTGGCTGGTAATAATTCCTCTGCAAGATCAGGCTCTCATTCAGAAGCAGTGACGCATTCTAGCGTTAAAGATAGGACAGAAGTTCCAGAGAAGTTAGTGAGATGGAAGAATAAAATAATTTGGAAAGAAATTAAGGGATGGGGTATTCTCTTGGTTCTGTTAAGTATGCGTAGTAACATTGCATATAGTTATTTATTTTACATATGTGAAGATTATCAAGTTGTTAGTGGGAAGTCTAAGAAGGACAGTGAATACAAATTGGGTGGAATTTTTCTAAGGGAAAGATTGCTGAAACATTGTGTGTGTGTATGTTTATAGTCAAAAAAAAAAAAAAAAAAAACATTTTTCTTTCCCACATATCATTTCAGTGATAAAAGGAAAGGGATTACAACTGAAAAATCTGTCTCAAAATGCTGTGTTTCTGTCCTGGATTCAGATGCTGCCACGTGGTTGAGTGCTTACGGCCTGACTCTTGCTCCCGTCCTGCGAAGGGAGTGCCAAACCCCATGAGATCATAAGGCTAGAGTAGAGTTTATACCAACTTTACACAGGGCTAAGTACACCTTTCAGATTCAACCTCATGGTTTGTAAGTGCAAGTACTCTTTTTGTGGCACATAGGTCTTCTTGGGTGACAAGAGAAGGTGGCAATGCAGTAGAAGTTTCTGTTAGCACTTTTGCCGATAATATAGGTGCATGAATAAATGAGAAAAGAAAGATACCTATCTTCCATGCCTGTCAGAGATCTATTGGTCAGGAAAGGCCCATTTTGAATCATGATGGTATTAATAGCCTGAGAATACATCGTGTTTGCATCTTTGAAAGGAACACTTTATTCCCATATATAGTATGCGTGGTTGTGTTTAAATGAATGTGCTGTCACTGACATGTGTTGAGTTCAGTTTGCTTTGAGATGATATATTGCATGTATTTGTCAGCTTCAGAGCTACAGAAACTGAGAGCATTATCCAAAGCCTCTTGAAACAGAGGGAGACAATCCTAATAACTTCAATGGTTTTGGACTCAGGCCTAGATGTTCACAGTGTTCTAGATGAATCTGATATTTTTTTTTCAAACAATTCTTATGTTAACATTTTAAGCTTTTAAAAGCTTTTTTCTTTTATTGTAGAGACATATATTTACTTGGCTTGTGGCCGTTATGTCTGGGATTTCAACGTTAGAAACAATATTTAAAAATCGCACAAGGTATGTTTCCATTCCAGTTAAGACTTGCACCTCCTTCCAGCCCCCCCGTTCTTGGAAATCAAAATTTGCGTGCTTGAACTGTTGGCAATATCCCGACATGGCATCTCTCCTGCAAGCTGATGTGCAAGGACAAGCATTGGGTGTTTTTTAGGGACGCAGTAAGTGCACATTTGATGGAACTGGCAAAGGTCCCTTGCCCCATGGCTCACCTGCAGGACAGAGATGCATTTGCAGTCCTGGAAATCCCTTTGCATGCCCTTAATATCACCATCTAATTTACATATCTGCATAGATATCAGAACTGCCAGAATTTTACCCATAAGGTGGGTAAAAAAAAAGACAAGTCTCATTACCAAGCCAGAAGGCCCTTGAGAAGTGCTGTAACATAATAAACAATTATAACAAAACAACTGGGCTAGAATTTGAGAGGCTTGTCACAATAACTGTTAGACACAGCTCTACTGTGTTGCACTTTTAATTACTTTTTATGTAGTGAGGAATACATTTATAGTACAGGTTTGTTCCCCTTTCTCCAAGCAAATGCTAACTAAATATTTTTCATTTTCTTTTTTTTTTTTTGATATGTTTCATTTATTTCGTGATATCTTTTAGATTATTATGTAATGTGTTATCTCTTGCTTGTTAAACTAAAAAGGTGACTCACTGTAAATGTGCTGTTAATAATGAGATCAATTGTAGCACTATTGATGCTGGATTTATTTTCTGTGTTAAGTTTAAGGGAAACATTATAAATATGTCTTTTTAAAAAACTATTTGCAAATGATGGCCTTTATATTACAAAAATAAAGTGAAATATATTGTGGTATGATTCTTTGTTTAAGCATCTCATATATTTTTTTTTTTTTTCCTATGATGAACTCTATTGAGCTCATTTTAGTTGTGATTATGCACTGGCATTATGCTGGACAAATTATTTGAAACAGGTTACTAGCTTCTTTGACCTCTAATGGTCATAGTTGGTATAGAGCACTTCAGATGCTTTCAAATATTCTGGTAAATCCTTTGGCTACAAGTGATTTACCATCACTTTTTTGACAGTGAGTTTGCTAGTCAACAGGTCGATATTGTGTCATGTTTTTACACTTTCTAGGTTACCCTACTATAAATATGGTTTCATAAGGAAGCTGATAAACTCTACGTGGGTTTTAAGGACTGAAGGAAAAAAAAAAAACCTCCTTTTGCTTTCTTCTTTTTATCACTCAGAATGAAAGAACAGTTTAGTTAGCAGAAAACTGCAGGGTCTGTCTGTATGTGGTACTAATGTTTCTCTACATAAAGGATTTTTTTAATGCTTTAGTTATACACATCTGATAAATTTATTGTATTATGTGGGAAGTTTTTACCAGCTTCTTCTGATAGTTTTATTCTATTCCCAATACATTTATATCCAAAGGCTTCTGATTCCATCAGCGTTAGTAACAGTGGACAGCTGTTTTTATGTTTTTTCATGTCACTTAAGGCTTTCAGCAATAATGTATACCTTGAGTCCTTTACTATAGTCTTATTTTTCTGCTGTCTGCAGGATAAAGTTATGGTCACCATTTGCTCTGTTGTGCTTTTTTAAAGAGATGTGGATTATATGCGTAAGGAATGATGTCTGATTAAGAGAGGGTCTGGTTTTTGGCCATACAAAATTTGACCTGACTAGATGCCACTTTTCCTCCTCTGACTGTTTCTTACATGTGTAAGTTATAGTGTTGTCTTTTCATGAGTAGTAAGAGCAGAATTCATATTCTATATATTTTGTTCCTAAAAACTATTAGCAAATTTTTACTATTAGCAAATATCATTTTAGTTGCTTCCTTGGAATGTGTCCTTAGAATATAATAAAGTTTTCCTTTATTAAAAGTGGAAAATGTTGTCCAAAGTGTTCAGGTTTGACTCTGCCTGAATGATTTAAATGATAAAATTTTTGTGTTAAATGATATGTACTATAGGGAAACATTGATATCTTTGAGTTGAATGATAAGATGTGATTCCAGAAGTGGAAGAAAAAGACATTTCACTCTTTTGATGTCCAATTGATGGCATTATGTTTGTTCTTAAGTTATGCATAATTCACACAGCAGCTATTTAGGTTAGTATGTGGAACTTAAGTCAACACTTGCACAAAACATTTGTTTAGACACCAGAATTTGTTTTTAAGATCTGAATAAGGAGTTTGATTTCAGAGACAGTGATAATTTCAGATGGTTTCAGAAAGAGGCATTGTTAATCTATTCTTGAAAACTTACTTCCTTATTTAGGTGTTTTCAATGAACATAGCTAAAATCCAGGTACCTATTGTTTTCTTTTAATGTTGACCTTACACAGCATATCCCGGACTTCAAGTTGGATAGGGTCTACCTAATCTACTGGCTTCTTTGTATGTATAAACAGAGGAGAAGGTACTTCAGTGTTTATGAAGTTACACACTGTTTTAAAGCTTTATAAAGCAGCAGTGTCTCTTGCATTAACATCTAATACTCTAATTTTAATTTTCTTTTACTTAAGAGATTGATACACACCCCCTAAGCAAATATATTTATTTCAAGCCAATTGCTTTTTTAGAAATAACTTTAATAAAAATAAGTGAGAAACAAATTTTTCATGCTCCCATATTGAAATTATGGGGAGTAATCAGAACAGGTTGTTGTTTCTATGGCTACAGTTATTAAAATAAGGCTGTACCTAAACTTTGCCTTTATTGACTGTACATGCAGTATTTGTCTTTGGGCTTGTGTTCTTTAAGGTGAGAAGCACTAATGGCTTAGTGAATAGATCTTAGTCTTAGTCTTGTGCCAGCTGTGTACAAAAGTAAAATGCATCCTTACAATTGGCTGTAGAAAGTTTATTCAGAAACCTTCCTTCCTTATTAAGGAGTGGTTGAGTGAGAGAATGTATATTCATACTTTCTAGAGGTGGAAAATACTTAAACCTCTAGTGTGAAATGTTTACTTATCTTTTTAAGTAACAAAGTAAATCCATAACATTATGGGCTTCTCTGTTTGCTTTATGTACATAGAGAAATAGAACATTCTGTTTTAAAATAGGTAATATTGCACTCTGAAACAAGGGTACTGCAGAGAAGACTCCAGGCTTGCATTGTGTGCTGTAAGAGAAGAAAGCTGTTGGGTTACTAATTATCAAAATCCTTCAGTAGTGATCAGGTAGGGCATAGCTGTGTCCTGTTAACAGGCGGGTCAAATTACATGGTGAGTTGACTTGGGGGGTGCGGGTGGGTGTGTTGCAAGGATCATGGCAGGTTGAGCTTGGGGTAGTTGGTCAGCATTTACACTGCATCTGTGCACTCTTGAGATGGTGGGAGAAGACAAATTTAGTTTAGAGCATGCCTGATTAGAGGATTAGTTCTGTGGAGGTGTCTGAGCCATGTGATGTGGTATTTACATCAACTTTATATGATGTGAAAGTGATGTAGACCATACCTTATCTGAGCTAATGTCTGTTGAAGCTAAGTTACATCACTTACCACTTAAAATAATAATAATAATAATAATAATAATAATAATAATAATAATAATAATCCAGCAGAGCAAGTTAAGTGTTTTCTGGCTGCAATATTTTTTATTATGTCTTGTAAGACTGGCTTTATCATCTTGAGGTCATGGTTTGACACTGCTAATAAATCCAAACTTTACAGTCTGGGAGGAGACTCTGCAAGGTTCTGGACCTGTGTTGAGGACAGGCTGTGACTGTCAGCTAGTAGTAGCTCTTCATCCTTAACTGTCATAAGCATTTACATGTGCTTTTGCTGAGCAGGAAGGATCTCACGGGGGAAATTTGAATACTTAAAAGTTTTAAAAGTGAGGTGGTTTCCCTATTAGACATCACTCTAATAGACATTCTATTCGTCATGGAAGTATTAATTTCATGATGTCCTTCTGGTGAATGTGGCTTTGTTCATTTCAGTGTTTTAGCTGGATAAGGAATGCACTTTTGAAAGTAAACTCTAGCTTTTCCAGAGTTACTAAGGATTGCCTTCAGGTGAAGCTAGGTAGGAAGATGAGTTCCAGCACACCTGATATATTGCACCTGCTAATGGGCATTCAGTCACCACAGCTGGCCTTGAGCGTATAAATGCTGAAGCACAGATAGCATGGAGCTCTTATATTCTTTTAATATACCTCAATCTTTGCAAATGTGCAATTAGCCTCTGACTAGACTATGCTTTTAGGGAAAAATCCCAGATCAGTTTTTTGGCGTGCTTCTGGCTTTGTTTTCCTTTCTTTTTGATATAGGATTCTTTATTATTATTATTATTATTATTTTTTTTTTTAAACCAGTATAATGTATGTACAGTTTCTTGCATTTTTTTTCTTTTTTTCTACTGTGCTGTAATGTTAATTTCAGAGTTCTGTGCCTTAGCTGTTCTGTGCCTAGGCTGCTGCTGGCTGGCCAGCTGCTGAGGATGGGACAATGAACAAAAATTGGTTGGCAAAAATGATGGTAAGATCCGTGTCTTTGGATGACACAGTACTGCCTTAAAATGTCACAGGTATTGGGCTGTGACAGAACTATTGATTAATTTCAGTGCAACTATTCCAAAATAACCTCTCTTTTTATTTTATTTATTGATCTGAGAATTCTGGAGAGTGTATGAAGCTGGTACGGATAAAGATATTTGATATTCTGACCAAGGAGAAATGGAATTGGTTTGGGACAGGCTGTTTAAAGCAGGTGTTGCCTATTTGATCTAGAAAAAAAAAGTGTTACAGACTGTGACAACAGGTGATAGAGCTTAGTGCCCAAACTGTTTTCAGGGTGCTTTTCTTGTCACTGAAAACTTAAGCTCTGGGGCTTTTAGTTTCAAAAAAATCTAAAAGAAGTGGAGAGAAAGGTCATAATAGCTTCTGTTAAAGGTAAAAGTTCTAGAAAAGCTTGTGGGAATATAAACAGAACTGCAAAAATTCTTTTGTATGTATTTATATTCTGTCAGCTTAGTAGAAATGTTCTTTTGTAAACAAGAAGTAAAGTTATCATTTAAAGTGTGGGCTCTCTTAATAGCAATATTTCTCAGATTGAATTGTCTTTTCCATGGGGCAAGTGGTGCTGGTCTTGGAAATGGATTGTTTTGAGCTGTGAACGTCTGTAGTTTCTGTTGATTTGTAAAATTCTCTTTGGATTTTACCTGCTCTGTGAGCTGATGGAAATGGCAATTCATCTAAAAATCTCAAAGCGAATTGTGTGTCTTAAGACTATAGCAGTGCTTTAGTCATTAATATCAGTTAAAGTAGAGGGTTCTTCACCTCTGTGATTAAGTTTGTGTTGTTTACTGCGTGTCTGTTTTTATTTGGTCAGCTTATTTTGGTGTATTTGGGCTCATTTCTAATAGTTTAAAAGAACATCAAAATAAACTGAAATATTAGATCATTCTTTTGTTTAAAAAAAAGTGGAATTAGTGTTTTAATTCAGTACAGACTCTTTTGGAGGCAATGCTACATCAATGTTAAGTATTTGAAAAATCATTGGGTTGTTTGGAATTTAATTATAGGTTGTTTTTTATTTGTCTTCTGGCCTTAGGCTTTTGATTAGGTTACATAGTCTTGAGTCAGCACCCTGTAAGCATGTCACCAGACTTCTGAAGGTGAAAACCTGAAGTGCTTACATGGTTGTGGGACACCAGGAGCAAAAACTTCAAGAAAATGTTTTAATATCAGGAGAGATGTAATGTATCCATTATGCAAACAGACTTTGGAGAGGTAGCAGCACTGGTTGCAAACTAGTCCGTGTTTCATATTGATATGTTTGAAGCAAAATTCATTCCTGTGCTGTGTTGGCTCTTCTGCACCATTTAAGCTCCATTTAGAGGTCTGAAAGGCTTGTGGTTTTTGTAGTGTTTTCTGCAAGCAAGAGAATTCATTGCTGGGGCTCAAGGATAGTGGTTTAAAATGTTCCACTTGATACAAGGAGCATAGTGTATTTGAAATTGGACTTAGCAACTTGTCCATCTGAAACATCAAAATACCCAAGGGAGAATCTGAATGTTACTTTTATTATTGTAGTATTCAGAGGCCATGCAATTTTGCAGGCTTAGTTATGCCAGATCCTATTGCTGGTTTTGACACAGGGGCGATCATCTGCCTCATGCATCTTGTGTGGAGATAATGAGAGAGACAGGAGAGGTGTGGGGTTGTAAAGTATTGGTTTGCCCAAATCTATGTAAAGCAACCTAGTGATCAAGATAAGATTTCATTAACATCCACTTGCTCTATTTGTTAAGAGTTGCAAAGGAAACATGATTTGCAAGTGCATTGGAGTAGCTGCTATTTTAAAGGAACTACAGGTGGTTAAAACTTTCAGAAGGAGATAGTAAAAGAATTAAAAAAAAAATGGATGAAATGAAAATTTAATTGTAGTATGTTGAGGGATTTATTAGAAAGAATCAAGTAACGTGATAGAGGGAATGAAGGCTGACAAGAAGGGAATCTGTGTAGCTCAGTATGCAGAGTGTATGGCATTCACTTATCTGTGTATAGACACTGATGAATATGCTTGCTCCATTGCCATAATAAAATGGTTTTTGAGTACTCATATTCACACTGACTAAAGGATAACATTACTTCTAGTGTCTAGGAAGGTTCCCAGTTAAACATATGCTTGTTGATTGTACTATTTTTAGCTTCTTTGAACAACACATGTTCTCCCCAGATATTTATTTGTGAATGCTGTATTCTGTTCTTAAAAGGAAAATCTCTGTGTTGATTCTCTTTCTGTATCCAAGAAAGGAAAGAACCAGGGTTCTTGTCAGTGCTGTACTTCTTTGAAATCCCAAGAGACAGGGCAAATTAATTAAATTTAAAATGGACCCATCTGGTAGTGCTAGCAATGCCAGGGGAGAAGAGCAGGTGAAAGAATCTGAGCCAGAATAAACATACAATGCATTATATAACTTGTAATGCAATTTGTGACACATCACAAGCAAAGACTAATCTTTGTGTTTGGTTACTTACTGTTTGTTTAGAGCATTGTTTATAAGTCAAAGAGTTCATGTGTATTTCAAACACTTGTTTCTGCTGTATTGCTAATAGTAGGTATTTTTTATGTTATTAATAAGTCGCGTGCATTTAATCCGTCTTTTAAACAAGATAGAATTACCTGTGTGGATTTGTTTGAAAATAAACAGATTTTTTTTTTTTTTTTTTGAAATGAAATGAAGCCAGGTCACTACCTCAGAGCAGTAGTATAACTGTTTAAAACTTGGAAAGCTATTATTCAAAATAAAAATTGTCACAGGTATGCTGCCAACTCAATTTTGTTCTGAAATTTATATTTCTGTAAGAAGAATACAAAATCTCTACGCAGACATTTTTGTTGCCCAAATTACCTTGTTCTTGAAGTTCTCTGCAGTACTTTGAACGCAGTCATTGCATCACTGGGAATAGGAATGTAAAAATGACTGTAAAAATTGAATTGTATTACCTGATTTGGGAGGCATGCAAAAGGTAAACAGCATAAATACTGGAAAGAAGTGAATTAGATTAGAAAAGAAATAGCAATGAAGAGATTAAAGGATGGTGTCCGTCTGTAGTTTGGCAGGTTTCCTTAATGCACATTCCATTTTTGTTATGGCACAAGTTAAGCACGATTTCTATGTCATTGCCTGTGTTATGGAGCATATGTTTGATAGGAGACTTCTAATGCACAGTTTTTAGGGAAATGTTTCAGGAGGGCAGAGCAGGTGTTGGGCCTTTTGGCATGACTCTAAAAGAAATGGAGGAAGTAGGGCGTAGAGCTTTTGTGAACGCTGGGAGCTGAGTGGCTAGATCTTTATCCGGCTTATAAAAATCTCATTACCTGCCTTTAAGTGAAATTTCATCCTCATCCACCAATTATTTTTCTGCCTTCTGTGTGCTTTTATTTCTCACTGTGTAAATTTCACCTTTTTGGGGGTGGGGGGAACCACAACACAAAAAAAACTGATGACAGTATTTCCCATGAAGGATGGAACGAATTTGTCTCGCTTATCTTATTTGAACTTCCAGTCCTCAACTGAAAGATTCTAGGTAGCTTGTTAGATGACATAAATCTTAGTTGCATTTTCATAGTGGAGAGGATTTAATTTCATTTTTAATAAATAATATAGTTCTGCAAAAATTGGAATGCTTGCAAAACTGTCAGTTTAACTGGGTTTTATTTACACAGTGAAGGGAAAAGTTGGTGATACTGACAATCTTTTTTTTCTTTTCTGACAGGAAATAAATATTTGACTTTAAAATATTTCATCCTGTAAGGTTAAAAATCAAAGCAAGTTATAAGCTTGATTCACATTCTTCTTTCAAGAACTGTCTCACGAGTCTTTATAGTTGCAGGGAGCTCTTTCCAAATTAGAAGCAAATTTGTTAATCTTGAAATTCTGTGCAATGCATCAATTTTGCTTTCTGAATAGCTGTATGCTGTGAATGTTTCCATTCCTAGGATATGGCTATATAAATCTGTATATGTTTTATATGTATTTTTGTGTATTATATGACTAAATCTTTTTTTAATAAGAATTACATCTAAGTTAGCTGTTGTCATATTGTGCTGTTCTATCAGAATAAACGAGCTTTATGCTCACTTTGATATCTGTAGTAGATTGTGGAAAGCATGCAAGAATAGGCAATTAGATGTGTTTCTCATTTTGTGGAGATAAATTCAACAACCCCCCTCAAATAAATTAGACAATAAGGAAGAATTTAGCAGCTAAATGACTATAAAAGCTGTGGTCAACCATTTAATATGTTGCATTGGTTTTTAATAATTCTTCTGTTTTCATACCCTTGTAGATTTGTTAAGATCTTTATGTGGTTTATTTGTTGAAATTGCTATTATAGTAGAGACACAGAAGTATGTTGTAACAGGCGTACTTGCTGAATAATGAGCCCTTGGGAAATTTTAACGCAGCTTTTCAAGACGGGAATGAATGTAAGTGGCAAGATGAGAGCAATATACGTCACAGAAGTAGCTGGTCTGTGACAAGACCGTGGAAAGAAAATGTTGAATATTACGTAATTTTTTTTAAAGTTCTTGGTGCATTCATGCCTTTCAAGGCCATTCCTACGCTTTTATTTGGTGTCTGTATAGTTCACTTAATTCTTCAGTGCAGTGCTTTTGGACTTAGCACTTTAATGCTGTTTTCTTTCATCCCATTTGAAGTTTCTGCTTTCAACACAGAATGAGGTATTCATGGCAATAAATTACATGGAAGCTATCACTCCATGTTTGGAATTTTTTTTTTTTTTTTTTTGTCCTTCCCAGAGGTGAACATTGGAACGTGGAGGCCTGTTGCCTCCAGAGTGTACTTTATATTTCCTGGTTAGTGGCAGAATTCTGGCAAGACTGATTACCAGAAGTCAGAGAGGGTTTAAAGCTGTTTATGTATGTTTACATGAGAAAGAGATTGATGGTATCTCAGACTATTCCACATTGCAAAGAGAGGTCTAAAATAGTTTTTTGCAATATATGTGGGAGGGTAATGCTTCCAATGTAACTCAAAACTTTGCTACTCCACAGTGTTGCTCAATTGAGTTGGAAAATATATGGTACATTAAGTTACATTTCAATGCAGTGGTCTTACATACAAGATACCTTCAGTTATTTTTCCACAAGAATATTAAATATTAACCCACCCCCTTATATTTCACTGTTTTTAAACCTCATGAGTACTCCACTGAGCATCTTGGTCTGAGCTGAATTAGACCAGAAATGGATTTAGGCCGGGAAGGATTGCAGCTGATTGATAAGTACAGCAGAAGTACATGGTACCCTGCAGTTTAAAGGTGCTCTGTAATCTTGGGAATGCTGGGATGTCTGCAGTCTGACCTCAGCTGAAGCTGTGAGTGCTCAGTATTGGTGAGGAATAACACCTTAACAACTGATTTTTATATTCTGTTTGGAAGATAAACTCTCTTGCTCCAGAACATAATATTAGGAAGTAAACATTAATCATGTAGATACTTAAAATATAGCTTAGTCACCAGATAAGTTAAAGCAGAATCTTTCTACTTTATCCTTTCCTGACTAGGTATTTAAAAAAAAAAAAAAAAAATTCTTATAGTTTTACACACTGATAGTTGCAGCAAAGGGAAAAAGCTATTGTTTTCTCTCTTCAAATAGTTACTGGTGGAAATTGATTTTTAGAAGTTATCAACAAATAGGTTTTGGTCATTTCAAATAAAATAACAATTTAATACAGTTTTTAAAATTCCTGCATGTGGTTGCATGGCAAAAAAATAGTGTACTGTATCATGTTATCACAGCCCCTAACAGTACTTCATAACTAAGTACTGTACAAGTTCTTCAAAACTGCTTTTTCTATCAATCCAGTGAAATTTTACAAAATATGTGCATAGAGACCACTGAAAAATGTAACTTTTTATAGCATTACCCAGAGCATCTTATGTTCTTAGATACTTTTTGAGGTCTTAGTTGGGATCTTTGTGTGTGGCATTTATGCAAATATAGTTGGCAAATGTGCAACCAAAACCATTCAGAGGATTATAAGTGCAGATTTAGTCTTTCTTTTCTGTTGAGTTTTTGTCCTTCATGTAAATTATGGTGCTGTGATACAGTGCACTGAGAGATGCCTTACAAGAAGTTGTGCTGTATTGCTTTTGTTCATCACTTCCTAGCAGCTTTATTTTTTCCATTTGGCNGTTCATAGAGTTTAATCTTTCCCTTTAGAATATTAAATTCATAAGGCTTTTTTTTTTTTTTTTTGTCTAAGCCATTTTCTAATGAAATACTTCTGTCATCACAGATGATGCCCACTGTTTGTTCAGTCAAATGTCAATTAGGTTACCCACACTTATCCTCTCATCACCTCCTCCACGTGCCCCCATTCCTTTCGCAAAGAAGAGCAGTTCTGTGGCTTGGTACAAATACCTAGTTCTATTATGTCTTTGCATTACTTTGAATAAATATCACACAGATCTTGTGTGTTCTCAGAAATACATTATAATGTACTACTTAATGCTAGCATGAAGTTGAGTGTTAGTTCCCCTGCAATTCTCCTAACAATGTCAGGACCCTGGGGGTGACCAGTCGGTTTGTGTCATATAGGAACTGGAATCCAGTGATCTGTCACTGCAACACTGCAGTGTATGGTTTTTGGAGATCTTGTCTAGTCTTGGGTGCGTTTTCCACGTCAGCTTGTGTATTACTTTGTCTAAAGAGTTATAAGGAGTTATAAGAGACATTTATTTATTTATTATTTTTCTTGAGCTATTCATCAGTCAGGGTCCTCCTGACACTTTGGTATGAAGTCTTACTATGATAAATACTTAAAGTAAGTCTTACTATTTCATCAATTTCCCTGACAGTTGTCAAGCTGAAGTTCAGCTCTGTGCCAGTGTCACTCGGAGAGTTCTGTCAGCGGCCCTCTGTGTTGTGCTGGCTGGCTGGAGGCCTTTCCTGGGAGGTGGACGTGGTGGCAGATAATAGAGGTGACACCTTCATCCCTGAAGAGAAATAACAGAATGTATGTTCAGAAGTGTTATCCCATTGTTGTTGTTTTTTTTTTTTTTTTTTAGTGCATCTCGCAAGTAGTCTTAGTCAAATCAAACTTGAACTTAAATCATTTTTATCTTGTTGGGACTGAAACATTTGTTCCATGATGTTCTGAGAACTCTGTTCGTATTGAAGTTGCTGACAGATGAGGTTCTTAAATCAGTATGAAATTCTTAACTGCCTAATTTATTACTGTTATGGATAGAAATGGGCCAGTGCCAAAGCCTGAAATCCAAGTAGAGGGGTTTGGAATCTAGTCCAAGAATTCAACCTAAACTCAGCAAATCCTGGGCCAGGACCGGTGGCTTTCTAGCATGAGCACTCTGGGTCCAAAGCTGTTCATCATCACCTCAGTGAAATTCCAGCATTTGAAAAGGTCAGCTGTTTAATTCTTTAAGTATTGAAAATATGGTGATATTAGTTGTAAGGAGGTTGTCAGGTTTGAAAACATGAGAATGTCAGGGTTTTTGTGATTCCTTGAGTAGACTGTTTCCAGAGATAAAATCTCTTTAAATAGAGACTCTCAGACTAACTGAAATTTGCCACCGAGATGAATAATTAAAGAAGAAAAACAAACAAAAGTACTAAAGCCTTACAGGGACTGGTTTTCTATAGCACCAGAAATACTGTGACCTGGTATTTTTAGTAACAAAGATCCCAGAGGGTAGTAAAGGATTATATGATGCAGGGATCTTTTTATTTTTGAGATTTCATATTGAGATCTGATAATATCATGTTTTTCTTTATTTTCCTTTAACATTCTTCATGAAACAAGAAAATGTTTAAAATTTTGTTCCTGTAGCTATACTTTTTTGTTTGGGAGAGTCCCTGTTAAGAAATGTAAAACTGCATATTCATTTAGGTGTTCCAGGATCATTAGAAAATATAGATGCAAAACATCCAAATGCAGTGCAACATCAGTCACTGAAATTTCAGTGTGTTATTTAGGAATAGGAAGCTAGTGAAAGCTGGGCAACAATAGATCTTGGGGCGGGGAATATGTATGGGTGTGAAAAACATCAGTCATCACTGAAGTGGAGCGTAGCAGCTGTGTAAGAGCACATGGAAGCACTCCAGGAAAGAAAGAGGAGTGAGGAATATTATACTCAACATAAATTTGGCTTCAGGTACTCATAGGTATTTACTCAAAATGAAGTTTCACAAGAAGCTTCAAATTAAAATAAACATAAATGCACATACATAATTACTGAAAGTTGTGAATGAACCTAGGAAATAAGCCAGTTCTGCATTTTGATGGAAAGCTGAGTTTTAGAGTAAAAAGATGAGATCTCTGACCATGTAAGAGGCTCCAAAACATTCTTCACTTCTGCACCCCTGTCCTTGTGATCCATGTGCCATATACTCTACCCCTTCAGCTTCTGGGGAGGCTTCCTTTGTCTACATTACATGAGTAAGATCACATTTCCTCTTTACTGTTCCTGTGTCTGCTTTTCTGAATGTGTATATTATGCTACTTTGTTCAAGAGAAGAGAATAACAAAAAATCTGCCTCCAGAAAACTGAGTGTCAGGATGTTGTGCTTTAAGGGAGTTTTAAAGTCGTCTAGGCAAAGAACGTGCATATCCCACATCCCAGAAAATGGAGGGATACAGCAGTTGTGTGGGAGGGTGGAGAATGCTCTAGCCTTGTAAAGGGAAGGCAGAGTACTGAATGGGCACAGGGAGTGGCCTAAAAACATTCTCGGGCTTCAGTAAACCAACAATAGTAGAAATAATGCAGTCACCAGCCTGATTAGTAGAAAGAAAAACTGCACTATGCAGAGAAATTTAGCACCTCTTGTTCTTGCTGCCAGTGCAAGGAGCAGATCAAAACTTCAATAAAAGGGAGTGAAGAATAGCTGCTATGAACCTTCATGGGGTAGAATATTTTCATTAAAGGAGTTTGTCTTAAAAGATGAAGAGCAGTGAAAGGTGTGTTGGGGAGGACAACACATACCACATCATTCAGGATGATTAATTGCAATGAAGAGGGTGGGAAACTTGGATAGCCTGAAGTAAGCTTGTTACAAAAAAAAAAATCTTGTTTTTACATTTGCTTGGTCAGTGTCCATTGGCCTCTTTTTATCCAGTATAAATAGGAAAAGATTGTGGTACGTCACTATTGGTCTCAGTTTATCATCCAAACACTTCTTTCACTGACTTCAGTGGGAATTTTGCATTCTATCCAAAGTCAAAATATTTCTCCCTGGTGTTAGAAAAACAGTTCCTTAAATAGATTGCCAGTTTTGTTTCTTTAGAGCGTTTGACGACTAGTGGACTGCTGTGAAAGTTCCACTTTTTAAGACAGGCCTGGGATACTAAAGGAAACAAGCCTCACAGTAAAATGAGGATAATTCACGTTCACCACATGAACTCTTACTTTTTAAAAATGGAAGGTGCAGTTATGTAATCATTGTACATCTCTTGGAAATGCAGCTTCTTAACTGACACTTTTATAACCTTTGGAAGGGCAGCAGTATGAGGAGGATTTCTTTAGTTCTTTTTTGATGAAAGGACTTTGTAAATACAAATGACCTATGTCAATTCCAAAGTGCAAGCACGAAGAAAATTGCTTCATTTTGTTCAAGCTTTAGAAAAGAAGTTAAGAATATAGTACTGTGATATTATGGGAAGAAGAGGAACCCGTATGATGCCAGAGTACATTGACGCTCCTACTTGCAGCTATCTCAGCTTTATGAGGTGATTGGTGTTTTAATTGAAGCAGATAAGCTTGGCACAGCTGTGATCTCATGCTGAAATATAAGCATCAGTGTCTTTTTTCTCTACTAATCATAAATGTCAATGCCTTATTTGCTTTTACTTTGAAGCAAGATAATTAGGAAGCCTGGTATGCCTGTTGATTCAACTATCACGTTTTATGGCAATTGGTAAATTGGAGAGCTATGTAACTTAGTCTTTTCCATGTGATATTTCCATTTATTTCTGTGGATCTAATGCCAGTACCACTTAGACAAAATAAGCAGAGTGAATGGAAATATTAAATAAAGCCTTGACTCCTACTCAGGTACATGGTTCAAATCTTAAAGTAAAGCATTGTGGTCTAAGAGATGAAAGGTAGATGATATATTTAGTAAAAATATATTCCTGGTGCCACAGAAAAATCTTAAGTAAAAAAGTGGTTGCACAAAACCTGCCTTGTGGAGTCTTGCTGCATGGAAATTCTTGGGTCACAAATGTGGAGGCAGATGTTGCAGCTGTAGAAGGATGTAAAATACATAGTGAGATTTACACCTCAGTATTCTTGAATATTTTTTCTGAGTGAATCACAGATGACAGAAGTGCTCTCAAGTCCTTTTAATGCTCTGAGCATGGAAGCTAAAGCTTTGATTGTGGATCTGCAAGTATCCTGAACCTCTAGAAACTGGGCTCTTCAGCATACCTGTGCCACTCAAATGGCTGATGAATGTAATTCCTCCCCTGATTCCGGTAGTAATGGTAGCATCTTCTGTTCTGCAGAGACAGATAAAATATTGGTGCTTTTAACATTTGTAACATGACAAATTCTTTGCATGTACAAAAGCATGAATACATAAAAATATGTGTCCATCCATCTTTCTGGTGTGCCTTTGCAAATGAGCAGTTAGATTATTCAGCACTGGTTTTAGTGGGACTGTAAAACTGGCATATTATTGTTTCATGAATTATTAATGTGTGGGATATTAGCAGCTTTTAAATTTATAGTTATCTCTAATAGTTCATTTATTTTGTCATGCAAAAATCATACCAAGTGTGAGGCAGAGTTACGTTGTGGCATTCACGGTGTACTTCTAACTATTTCTGCCTAGAAACTGAGTGGGCTTTTCACCTTCAGTCAGGCTGAGGTACAGCTGCAATGGAAAACTGAAGTTGCTTAAGTGAGGGAGAGAAAATGCAGTCTTAATTGGAGGAGGTGTTAGCACCAAATAGCTGAATCTGATCAAATTGACAACTTGTCCTGAGACATTTAGCCACTTTTTTTTTCCCCTTCTTCTCTGACTTACTGAGAGGACAAGAGGTGCATTTTAGTGAGTGAAGCTGCAAGACCACACAGTTGTACTGAGAAAACAAGAAATCTGAGGTCTGAGTGCCCAGACTGATCTTTAATTGGTTCAAAACAAAATTACCTCAAATATGAATCTGGTTCAAGGCAGTAAGCACATTTTGACCACAGTCTGCTGGTGACCAACATTCGTCATTGCAGGAAATTTCCACTCCTGCAGGAGTATCTTAGCAATAACAGAAGCCCAAAGGTACAGGTAGGGTGTTTTGGTTTGTTTCCACCCCTCTGTGAATGTTATATGTTGGGCAGCATGTTCTGCTGTGGCTGTGTCCAGCCCAGGGAGTTGTTCTGTAATGCTGCCTGTGCGACAGCTGGCACTGCCTAAACGAAGCTTGCTGCCTACCAGAATGGTTCCATGTGGTCCAGCATGGAGGAAAGGAAAATAGTTCAGACCCATATTTAGGTTATGCTTCACTGCAAGATGTTAGTTCAAGGCCTGAGAACTGCAGAGATGTTTTTTTCAGTAGTGTCTTTGAAACTGGGGATCTCTTTATAAATAAAAATATCCAATATTGATTCATTTTGGAAAAATATTTTCCCTGTAAGGCCATGAATCACTGACATTAATACTTTTCTTGTCATAGACCTTACCATGAAATACTAATATTTTTACCTGGGGAAACGCAGTCTCAATGCTGAAGATTTTCAGGGTGCAGATTTAGGTATAATGCAAAAACTCTGCATAATCTGTTTAATTGTGCACTAGAATGTGTGAGAATCTAAACCCTAACCAGAACAGGTTGCCCAGAGAGGTTGTGGATGCCCCATCTCTGGAGGCATTCAAGGCCAGGCTGGATGTGGCGCTGGGCAGCCTGCTCTAGTGGTTGGCAACCCTGCCCAGAGCAGGGGGGTTGAAACTAGATGATCTTTAAGGTCCTTTTCAACCCAGGCCATTCTATGATTCTAATTGGGCCCCTGTTGATGATCTAAGATGATACACAAAGATCTTATGGTTTAGAGATCATATTTTGATTTCTTTGTTTTTAAAAATGGAATCCAAACAATAATTCTGACATAATTGCCATTACATTTATTCTGTCTCCTCTTGCATTTTTCAACTAGTTTTCTAACTTCAGCATCTACTTGCTGATGGAGATGTCTTAAATTCTTAATGAAAGACTACTAAATATGTTAAATACTGTCATTTCACTCTGATAAACCTGGCTATGAAGGAAAGCTTTCTGCATCTCAAGAGACACAAGTGTAACCTTTCTCAAGCAAGTTTACAAAAGCAAGGTCTGTGGAGTCTCATCTTACTGGCATCATTCAATATTCCTTTCTGTATTTTTTTTAATAGCATCTTAATTGTTTGTTGTTTTGTTGTTGTTGTTGTTGTTGTTGTTGTTGTTTTAACCAGCTTTATGTGGGAAGTTAGCTGTTTGAGAGATAAGTGTCCAGAAAATGAAATCTGGTGTTATTTCTGTTATTTACCTTTTTACGATGTCTGAAACCCAGGCTGATGGGTTCCCTGCAGGAACCTGGAAGGGTGTTTCTTGGCGTTGAACCATGCATGTTCTGTACTCCCCCTAACTAACAATAGGGATGAAGTGCAGTGGCTGAACAGCAAGATGGGATGTGAGAAGCTGGCTTGCTTGCAATTGCCATTTTGATGTAATGACTTACACTGTGGGTTAAGTTTGTGTCAATGCCAATGTGAAATGCTTGCAGCCTGCAGGCTTACGCAAATATCTCTGCTTCCAGATCTTCTATGATATTCTGTGATCTTTTAGGTATTTAAATGCTATGTGAATGCTTAACTTGTCTACTTTGTTTTTAATCTGAAGTGTAAATTGTTTAGAGTGAAATGAAAACTTTCCAACTCTGCTTTACAGATTGTTGGATATATTTTCCAAGTTTTAAAAAGCTGCCTCTGTTAGCATTTAGTACCTTAGCCAGAACTGACCCACTATGAAGAGAGTGCTTGTCTTTGAACATGGGCAAAGCCACAACAGTACATCTTGACTGCATAGTTGACTGGTTCATAAGCATCTTTCTTTGTAAGTCCTTCATACTTTAAGGTTTTATTCATTCACTTAAATATTTTATATATTGTTTTGTATTACTTGAGTAAATTGAAACTGCATTTTAAGGAAGAAGTTTTAAATAAACTAAAACTACGTGGGTCAAAGTACAACAGATAGGCAACCTTAAGGGTTGCTATATGTCTCTTTTATGATCATCATATATAATCTACTGCTATGTCATCTTTTATGAGCACAGAGACTCAATCTACAAAGCATTCAAAATATTCTTAAGAATCATGAAGTTATTGCAGTCAAAAACAGGAAGTATAGATGTTTGTGTTTTGGAGGAGAATTACTCTCTTCCTGCCCTTATAACTTTGTTGAATGCATGTACAAGATCTTCATTTTGTAGGCAACAAAGCATATCAGACCACCCTGAAGTGGTTTGTTGGAGTCAGGTTTTATTAACAGCAAGGTAAAGAAATCATGATTTCTGCTTTTTGTGTGCTTCCTTACTGCCCTGCTCCTGAGGCAACTGTTTAAACCGTGAAAGAACACTGAGTCAGAGGTTTGCACTGACTGGTCTGTCGATACAATTTCACATTCACTTTGCAGGAGTGTCAACTAATAGAGAATGGCATTTCCTGTTGGAGTGGTCAGAAGAATGGCAGAATGCAGGATTTACACAGCTGCCTAATGAATATTCTAAAACATTTTGAGATATTTTAAAATGTGGCTATGAAATTCCCTACTTGGTTTATGCAGTTGTGAAGGAATAAATGTAACTGCCTACAAAGCAGGTTAAATAATACTAAAAGTTGAATTTACAAATTATATTAGTACAGTCTGTTACTCTATCGGAGCCTCTGCTTAAAGGGATTGAGTAATTGCTGTTTACTTGAAGGTTGCTCTCCTCACCGTCCCCTCTCTTAGTTACTCTTTTGTACTCTAAAATCCTTTCCATTTTATCCTTCCACCTTTTGAAATCCTTTAATTTTTTTCTATTGCCAGTTCCGAAATTCAGAACAGATAATACTACTAGGGAGAGGGTGTATCTGATACTATAGATGCTGTTGCCAGTTCTTGTGACTTTGACTCAACCCAGTAGCTAAAGGCAATTGCAGGAATAGAGACCCGTATGAGGACAATATATAGATGTATGATAAGGGGAGTGCTATCAACCCCAGACTTCTGCTAGTTTGAGAGAAGAAATTTTTCAGTAGCACTGGCTAGATTTGATGACGAAGGGCAGTGGGAGGAAAGGACAGTGGCTAGAGCAGGAGTGACACCGGGGATTCAGGCCTATACTGGAAGTGATGGGTTGGTGTGAGCCTGCTTCTGAGGGAGGGTGGAACAAATAAGTGCTAACACCCTAGCTAATGTGGAAGGAAGGTTTGTTGGAGTTTGCCAGTATAGCAGGGCATGTGTAAATGGATGTGTGCAAAAGGCAAAGAAAGAGGTAAAGCTGGGCAGAGAGGAGAGATCTGAGTAATGGGGTGATTTTGCAGCTGTCATAACAACAGATAGGCTGGGTAAAGCTATGAAAACAAAGTAATAGGTGATACAGGGCTGCTTTCTTGTAGTGTCTTTATAGCCTGGTTCATCATGTACTAAATGTAAAATTCCTGTATACTTCATGGAGATTCTTGTGTAATTCAGGATAAGGAATTCTGGCCTAAAATGTTGTTCTAAGTACAAAATGTCAAGAAATAACTGGATGGAAATGGAATAAAGTTCATGTTAAAATATTAACCCTTATTCAAAGGGGGGAGCATTGAAAAAGAAATATATAAATGTATTCATTTTTTACTTTAAAATTAATTGTCCTAGCTTTTGTAATTACGTATTCAGGAAAAAAAAAGTCAAAATTGTGTAGAACTTTGATTTATACACAATAAATCATCAGCGGGTCTATTTAGATGCATTTGAATACTGCCACATGAAAGTGGTATTTATTTCTTTGACTGTGTTCTTACTTGTCTCCTTTTGCTTGCAGAAAGTAATCCCACAAAAATTGCAGAATAATTAGAAACTTTTTTACATGTCAGCAAGAATTTAGTAGGTTTCATGCATAAGATGTGATTGTGGAAGTTGAGTGATTGGGTAGTAGGGGAAACAAGGAAAAACAGATGCTGAATGATCTTAGATTTGTTGCTTTGTGGGATATGCATGTGCTACAGTATATAACAATGTCTGAATTTTAACTCTAATACCTGTATACTTACAGAAAAAAGTATTTTAGTCTTTTTTTTCTGTCTATATTTGATACTAGAATATATGCAGATGAAACAGCCTTCTTAGTGCTGTCTGGGGACAAATTTGTAGTGTTCTGGGGTTTTTCTTGTTTTTTTTCTGTCATGCTCCTGAGGATTGAATTTTGTTTTATGCAATGTTGCACATGTCTAGGGCTCTTTGTAATTTCTTTTGCTGATCAGGCAAAGCATTAGGTGGTGTCTTTCAGATTATGGATTGCCTTAATAGCTGACTATTAGGCAGATGAAGTTCCTCAGCTATTTAGTAGTCACCAGTGTGTGCGTAGCCTCAAATTTGCCCTTGGTGATCAAAGATAAATGAAATGTGTCAGTAAAAAATATTCCTATGTCATGGCTGTTAGGGGGTTGGTGGGTTCCAGTGGTAAGTTTATTAGTGTTGATACTGGAAGAAGAAAGTATTAATACAGTGGGGGAACTTGCATGCTTGAATAAACACATGGATAGTGATTTTGAAGTGTTAATGTAGGTGTCTAGTGTCACTGATTCTGTAGGTATTACCGGTTCTGTCGAATATCCCAGGATAGTCACGTGTGTCTGGCACAGGTAGTGTGAGGCTTTTGGGAGACCCATGCCTTTTGGAGCAGCAGTTACTGGAAAGAATGCCCTAAAGGATCTAAAATGAGCCAGTGCTCACATGTGCTATCAGTACTACTGCTGGGTTGTGAGTACTCACTGCTGTGTTAGAAGGCTTCACTTGCTTTCCCTTGATGTGGGTTGCTCATATGCTTGCTAGTTGCAGGAGGATGGAAGGGAGTCTCAACAGGCCTGAAGGTAGAACCATGCTGCCACCGTCAACTGTCTGCATTCTGTTGTCCCAAATGTTTTCTGTATGATTGCAGCCTCTTGAGTCCTACCCCATGGATCTAAACGTAAACAAAATATATTTGTATGGGATGGATTAGCAGCATTGATGGCTTACTTATTCACACAACTGGAAAACATCCTCTCTGGCATGGGTTTGGGGGAAGCTAAGGCATGCTATATGGGTTCACGTCCTGGTGAGGCTGATGAGTAATGGACTGAATTCATAGCTTGCTTCCTTCTTACCCATGAGGTGGGTACTTGTATTCATCCTTTTCTGGTACATTTCAGTTTGAGTCAGAGGGTGTGCACAGAAATATTGTCTGTGATCTTTTTTTTTTGGAGATGAAGTAGGCTGTATGAGTTCTTGCTCTGTATTTCCTACGGACTAATTCTTGATAAGTATTTTTCCAGTTGTGCCCTATTATAGTTAAAGGTGTATTTTGGTTTCTTTTTTTGGTGTGTGAACTGTGTTCATACACCTTTGGGGTCACACTGCTGATAACTGTTCTACTGTTTGCATAGCCAAGCTGTTGATCCATTCAGCCTCCAAGGTGTAATATCTGGCTCTACTGATCTGAAAGAGTGATTTGGATACAGGGATGCTAATCTGGATACAGGGCTTTATGCTGTAGAAACCAATGTGATCACAACAAATTATACAAACTCCCTTCCTATATGCCTACTCATTTTCCTGTGTCAGTGATAGGATAATTTGCAGCATACAGCATTTTGCTATTGCTATGACTCTCATTTTCTTTGTAGATCACTAATTTTGAATATAGGTGCAAACTTAACAAGAAAAAAAAGTAAATGAATGTGAACTACATCTAAATGAACTGTTTATTTCTGAAAGTCACAGATCTGACAGTTTTTGCAGACAGCATTAAATTTTAACTGCTTGTAGGCTGGCCAACTTATTGGAAACAAACTGGAAGTTTTTAAGAGAAAGCTGTAGCATTTCAGACTAGTAAAGATGATCTGTTGAGATATATACATACACACATATAGGTGGAAGTAATTGCTGATCTAAGCTGTGAGTGATTGGTAGAGGGAGAAAAGAAACAAGATTAAGTTATTTAAATAGCATTAATTTCACACTAAAGGACATAAGGAGGACTGCAACTAAAGCCATATGACATAATTTTATTTTTCTGGGGGACTTCTGTTCAATGCACACCAGGGACAGACATGTCTTCACCACTGACAGCAGCACAGAATGTGCTACATGTTTACATGTATTTTTCACTGAATGGAGTTGCCAGGAGAACACTTATGATTGACACTTGTAACCTCAAGTACCACAGCACATAGGAGGTGTCAGATTTAATCTATAGTGTCACTTTTACAACTGAGATAAAAATGAATAACAATGTCATAGATACTCATCAAAAGCAATTTTTTGAAATATTTTAAAAAGCACCTAGTTCTTTTATGTTCAAGTTATTCTTTATGAAGGCCATTTGGAAACATGCAGGACGTGGGGAAGCTTGTTGTAACAGGGAATTGAGGGTGAAGTAAACTCTACTAATAATTTTGAGTCCTAAAAATCTTCCCTGCGTATATTAGTAACTGTAAGTCCTATTTTTCTTTTCCCTTCTGTGTTTTTTTGGCAACTTTTGTATTTTTAGTTGGTGGGCCAAAATATGAACAATCACAAACTGGGGGACAGGGGGGAAACATCCTCTGTAATGACAATATTAATTATAAACAGCATAATTATTGTTATATGCATATACCTATGGGGTAATATGCTATGGGTAATTCCTGGGCTGTGCCTTAAGATCTGTTCATACTGTTTTATAATAGTTATTCCCAAGGAGACAAATAAGAGTGGTCTGTGCTAGGGATAAGTCCGTGGCTTGTCAACATAAGTGTGTACTGCTGGATTTCTGGTTAGCATCATTAACTTTGTAATGTTGTAGCTACGACATTATCTGTTTGGATGCTTGGAAGTGGTTTCATGGTGCTGTTGGTCTTCAGAAGCGTTCCTTTGGTTAGTTATCTGTATTTGCCTGACCATATGGAAAATGAGATGGAATACCAAGGCAAGGTGTCCCAGTGGCTCCCAGAAATAATTAGGGCAAGGCAACACTAGGAAGGACCAGACACACAGGAATGCTTGTGGAACAACTGCCTTCAGAGCTCAGCTGCTAGAGATATGAACTGGTGTGGAAGAACACTTTTCATTTGCATAGCTAGCAGAAGTCACAATGTAGTCATTTGGCAAAGTTCTCGAGTTGAAGTGACTAGCCATGCATTAATGAATCACTAACGCTCCACCGAGGGACCATGATGATGGGGAAGAAAGTGCGTTGGAGGTGAGTCACAAGAGCCCCACCAACAAACTCTTCTGAGTGGAAAGTATGTATGTGGTTGTGAATCATCAAGAACTCCACCAAAAGTCTGTGTGTGCCTGTCTTAGCGTTTGTGGAATGAGAAATATTGGTAATGAAAACCTCAGTATAAATCAACACATCCCTATAGAATAGACAGTAAGGTTCTGGGCCAGTGTTTTGAACCTGATAATGTTATATTGTCCAGTTACAAGAAAATGTGCATGCAAGAGGCACAGAGTTTAGTTCTTTAATTCTTAAGACTTCTTTTGAAGAGGTGTAATATCTGTTTTAAATACTGACCAGGTTCCTGCCTGCAGAAGGCTTTTCTGTGAGGTGGATGACATTTGAAGGTTTGTAAAGGTACTTGAGATTTTTGCTATGTGAGGTGCGGTAAAAATGTAAGAGGCTGACTTACTGACCTTTTGAGGAAAAAATAGCCAAGTTCTCTATTTTATCCTGTTTAGTGGAGTGTAAACCAAAGGTGATATTCTCACTTTTACCTCTAAGAAATCTTTAGAAGATTTATCACTATATATCATTTATATCAGTATAATGGATGATATAAATGCTCACACAAATCTCTATCAAGATCAATAATAAGAGTTTTCTAAGTAATGATAGGGACATTTAGATAAATATATGCCCCCAGTCTGCTTGTTTGTCCTTTCTGCTTCATAGGGCAGCAGCATTGCTTCCCTAATAATGTTGCTTCTCTCTTGTCCCATTCAGTGGTAATCTTCCACTCTTACAAGGGCTTGATCTGTAAGGAGAGCCTGTCCTGTTGCTGTAATCTTTCTTCACGGTGGTTTCCAAATTCTTTATTTGCAGACATATCTGAAACCTGTAATGATATTCAGTTGATACACTTCCAGAAGAGTATTCAGAAGAGTATACTGGACTTGCTTTTTAATGAGTGGCAACACGGACACTTCTTTCTGTTTACAAGGTAGCTTTCCTATAGTTTGTTAAAT
This sequence comes from Anseranas semipalmata, assembly GCA_013399115.1. Lineage (NCBI taxonomy): Eukaryota > Metazoa > Chordata > Aves > Anseriformes > Anseranatidae > Anseranas > Anseranas semipalmata. Next base: position 729,724 of record VXAA01002552.1, on the reverse strand, counting down.
GGGATGCTGATGAAAATTAGTGCTTTTAAGTAAAAGAACCTGATAGAGTTTTGAGGCTTTCCTTATGGTGAGATGGAAGGTCTTGGGTGTGATATCAAATATGTCTAATAATAACTTATGGTTATATGATTAGAAATCATTAGAAAAGTTGTGTGCTATACAGTGCCTCTCATGAGGAGAAAATGGAATTGTCTCCTGCTCCTGTCAGGCTGTCATGAGTGTAGGCTGTTGGATTTTTAGCTGTGGGAAACTGAGAAGATATTTTCATGAAGCATGCTGCATCTTAGCCAGACATATGGCATATGCTCTAATAAAAGTGAGCTCAATACCTAGATGACAGAAGTGGTGATTCTCTTGTATGGGTGCAATGTGCCAAATAATGCTTTGCATCACTTGGATGGAAGCCCCTTTCATCTTGAAAGTAACCTGTTTTGAAGGCAGCCAGGTAATGCTTCCAGCTCTTTCAGCACCTGTGACCTTGCATAAGCTGACTCGGATTTGAAATGTTTAGCCAAAATAATTAGGAGTGTTTCTGGCTTTTCTTATATCTGGCTAGTGGATTATGTTTTAGAACATGCTGACCTGTTCTACCTGTTGCAGGAACTGTTTGTGGCAAAATGAGGGAATGGGAGACTAACAGCATACCTTACTGTACGTTTCCCTAAGGTGATTCTGCAAACTTCTTGTTTTAGCTGTTCTTAATATTTGAGTAGGGGCGCTTAAGTAGGCGTTTCTATGTAAGGGTGATGATACGAGCAGAGCATCTATTGTTCATAGCATGTGCACGTATATATGTGTATGTTCACTGTGTGTGGTCACATACATATACTGACTTTATATATATGTATATGAGTGTTATATGTTCTTATTTACAATAAGAAAGGTAGTATCTGGGATATATATATATATATTTTTTTAAAAAAAAAAAAGGGGGGGGGAGGAAGAGCTAATCCTTGCTCCACTTTGGAGGCGGGGTTTTGTGGCACCATGCTTAAACATCTTCTGAATGCTTCTGGGGGGAAGAGAAAGCTGATTAAAAAGAAAGGTGGCTTCTAATTGCTTTTTTTAAACATCCTTGTACAGAATAAAGACACAATTGTATCTTAAAACAAACACAAAACCTAAAACACAAATAAGTAAAGTCACAAATGCCTTTCCCTTTGATCCTTTTCAATGATTGCAGTTCAACTTTTTTGGAATTTTAAAGAATTTTGCTTAAAATACTTTTAAGCAAAAATACTGCTGCTTTTTTTCAAGTCTGTTGACTTGAATTTTATCTCAGTCTAGCAGTATTCAGTTTTGTCCTTTTCACTGTGATAGTTTAGTTTAGTTTTACTCAAAGTGCAACCCAACTAATTATATCCCCAAAATCCTAGTTTAGGATGCTATAAATAAGATGTTTGCCACGAGTGCAAATGCCATCCCTGTCTTTTCACTCTACTAATTTTGTTCTTGAGGGTGCAGTGCAAGCTGGGACACAGTAGCTTCTCCACAGTCCCCATTATGTTTCCTTTCCTCCCAGTGACTAAGAATCAATGATTCTGAAGTTGGCCAAAAGTTTTAGTAAAAAGCACTGAAAAAAGCCCTTTAAAAAAGAAAGTACTTAAATGGTTCAGCCCATTCTCACTGGACGAGCTGAACTAACAGAGGAGTTGCTGTAATTTCACCATGTTTAAGTCAGTTTAATCAACATATCAGATGAAACTGGTTGTCCTTTGGATGCTGCTTTGATGCTACGAGAAGCTTGTGTGCAGGAGGGCTCTTCTGTTTCATTTGTGATGCTCTGTCTATTGGTACCTGTTGGCACTGGAGTGTAAGTTAGGAATCTAAGTTCAGTTACTACTGCTGTCATGAAGTGTCTTCTGTTCACCCTTAGATGTAACTCAACAGGACTTAAAAGCATTCCTAAGGTAGCTCCTTTAGATATTCAGGTAAACCAAGTCTTTGGTGTCGGTCCCACATTTATTACAGCTATTACAGCTAGTATTTCAGCATGAGATATTATGAAAACAGTGGAAAAAGAAAGCAATAATGAGTCAGAATAAGTAAACTCCCCACCAATCCAACAGAGAAAACACAAAATGAAGTCCGTATCCAGGCTGGCAGTATAACTGTCCCATGCATGTGTCCTTTAAAGAGTTAAGAGAATTAATGGATCTAAGAAGCTGGCTGGGTTACATGCGCTTGACAGAATATAAATAGTCTGATGCAACAGTCCTTATCCCTGTTGTCAAGAGCGTGCCTTGTAGTAGGCTCATAAGTTTGTAAAGTATCAAATACACAATTTGTACATGTGGGATTCTATCATGAGGATGCTTATGAAAAAACAGGTGCGAATGTGATTTACCTATGAAATGTGAGGAAAGGGAATGGATGCTTATAAAATTAAGATTTGATCAGGATTTGATCAGCTTAAAATGAATCATCTTAAATATTAATAAGAAAAAAGCAGCTTACAATTTTGTTAGGGAAAATGAAGTTCAGTTCATGTAATGACTGCGCTGTCAATGAACTTGGTCTTGGATGAAGGTAATGCTGTGTGATTGCAGCACTGATCATTGTCAGCCTTTGAAAAGTGAGTCTAAAATCTGGTTAATTTGTTGTTTAAACCTTTGGATCAGGTTCTTTCAATATTATCCGGCTGATTTTCTGCAAGTTACTTTGAATCAGAATGCAGAAATGTCAATAGCTCCTTCTCCAAAATACCAAAGTACATCTTAGTTTCTCTGGTTAACATTTCACATGTTTAAGCCTATTAGATTTTTTTTCTCCTAAAGTCATAAAGATGTAGAAATATTTTGAGTTTTTAATGAAACCAGAGAATCTCATGTCATCATGGCTAAGGAAACGGGAGAAGATTCCCCAGATGCCACCATTACAGCAAGGTGGCACAGCACGACTGGATTGTATAGATAATTAAGCTGCTCTGGATTATAACATGCAAGTATGAAAAGCTACTACAGTGACTACCTCACTTCTGACTTTTTCAAGTTACTGAAAGGGAGCATTAGATCTAGTGTCAGTGATGGTGTGGATGTGGAAGTGAGATTACTCTCTGGTGGCCACAGAAGAATCCCTGTGCTGTTCTGGTTGTGTTCAGATTGTTCTTTTAAATACAGCATTCCCCCCCCCACCCCCCCAATTAGTGATTGCTCTGAAAGTGAATTATCTCTGATCAGCAAAAGGCTAGCTCTTAGTTATTTCTGAAAGAAATTTCAGTTATTTCTGAAAGAAATAGTTATTTTCTTTATTTCTTTATTTTATAAAATAGTTATTTTCTTAATATTTCTTAGTTATTTTCTTTCTGAAAGAAATAACTAAGAGAGGCATACAGAAATCTTCTCAGTTGTCACTGGGAGTTATTTGTAAGGTATTTTATTTTATTGAAAGTAGGACAGATACTGTCCTAAGTTGGTTTTCTCCATGTAACTTTTGATAGCAGGCATATTTGATGGTGGATTTGGCCTAGCTCTTGCATTTAGATTGATTAGAAGAGCAGGTTTCTCGTTGTCTGTCAAGCTCATCCTATTTCATTGTGTTCTGAGAGTTAAAGCCTCTATCATAGTAATTGGTGCTTGCTCTAAGCTCAGTTCCCTGGAATAGCTGTCTGTCAATCAGAAACTGCTTTGGCAGCTTTTGCTCTTTCCTGATCAGGCACCATTGAGAAATTCAGCCAGTGTTACTGGTCCTATATATAATGTATGGAAGGACAACAGCACCCAGATACTCTGAAATTATATTTTTAGAAATGTACCTCATCAAGAAATATTTGGAAAGTGTTAGCATACTATTTAGGCTTGGTTTCAGCTATTTTAATGGTAGGAGTCCTTGAAATAACAAAGGCTGTTTTCTAAAAACCCAGCCAGCTTTAGCATAACCCAAGCATAGCAGCAGTGCCAGCCTTCTCAAGAGCTGACAACCACCAGCAACCTCTGTACAAGTACACTTAAATAAATGCTAATGCCTGAATATCAGCAGACTATTAATGAAGTCAGAAATACCATTCTTGAGAAGATTGCTTCCAGGGACCTGTTCTTTGTACATCTTATGAATCATTACCACTTGAGCTGAAACGTAAGATTATGGAAAAATGGTAAAGGCTGATCTCAATAGAGAGAGAAAGGAAAGTAATTTGGAAAACTAAAACTGCTGCTATTAAGAAAATAGGTTTAAAAATATTTCTACTTGTATTGCTTCATTACATTTAAGGTAATATATATAAATATTTGCATATAATCAAGCAATAGCAGCATTTTTATGGAAGTTATCAAGTGATACTCTAATCACTGCACAAAACCTTAATATTACATATCTGTCTGCCCTCAAGGACTTAGACTAATTGGAATAGGCAGACAGAGGGTAGAGGAAAAGATGTAACATGGACAGTGAAATTGCAGGCAAGTGGTGTGCTACTGCCACTTTGTTTTGGAGTGGATTTGTTTAGGAAAGAATAAAGTAAAGGACAAGAAAAAAGATGAAATGAAAAGGAAGGATGTCTGAGACACCATACTGGAGAAAAGACATGGTGAGTCCTGGCATTCTGATGCTGTCATTCCAGGCTTCTGCTTGCCATCTCAGGGATGAAAAGCTGGAGATGGGGCAGGGCTTGATGGCTTGCACTGGGGATGAGGAGAGGCTAGCACTGCTTGTGCTGCTGACAAAAGAGCAGGTTTAATCAGTAGTTCCTGCTTCTTGGCTGGTGTCATCAATAGCTGCTGCCCTCTGTACTTGGACTTTGCTGTACAACGACGGATGGCAGTAGCAGCAGGGTTTTACAGGGCTCAGGTGCGGGTAAAGCAGTTATGACTGTTTCCCTACTCCAAAGTGTTTGCTGTCCAGTGCAGTTTGTCTACTCTGCCCATGTCTAGAATTGGCTCTGGTGGAGAAGGTTGTATTCCAAATTATTACACACTACCAGAGGCCCATGTGTAATGAAAGATTGAGCTTTCTTTGAAAGGGTGTAGATCTTCCTCTGTTAGGAGGTATAGAATGATAAAAATGGGAAATCCTTTAACTGTTGGCAAAATAGTGTATAGAGTGGGTATCGTATAGTTGCTGCTGCTGGAATTAGAGCGTTAAGGGCTGATGATAGAGTAACTAAAAAGACATGAATGTTTTAAAAGTATTTAAAAAGGCTAAGAATGTGACTTGTAAGTGTGAATTTCTTGAAGTATAAAGGTTTTTAAAAGGTGGCTTGATGTATAAGCAACCCCGTTTCTCTGATCGTATGCCGCTTTCAGATTGTTTGGGGAATTATTGTACTTTTATGACAAGCTGGAAAATCCTGTTGTGGCAAAGCTATAAAAATCCAGGCAAGCTGAGTGAAAAGTAGTAATTTATTTTCTGCCATCTCAAGGCCTGCCCTGTGATATTGAGTGTGACATAGTGAACCTGAACTGAGAACATGGTGACTGTATCTTCTCTTGCTTGAATTTGTATGAGATTCTGGATAAAAGATAGTATTGCCTTTTCTGCTCCTTGTTTGCCAGCTGCATCATACTCTTACCTGTTGAAAAAGTGCCCTTGACTAATAAGGTGAGCGCTCACACTGTACAGCAAACCCACTGCAGTGTTCTGTTGATACTTTCTTCTTGTGCACATCCATCCCTAAATCTTTGGTGCCCTTATGCAAGTCACCTAAAACAGAAATATTATCAGTCTGGCAGGAGACCAGCTGAAGCTATAAAATGCATCATCAGATACTTACATAATGCTGCCACTACAATAGCCAAGTTTTTTTATTGTTATCTGACCTAGCTCCTAGCATGGTGTATAGATGAGTTTTATCTGCAGTGTATGAAATTAAAAATAACAAAACCTGAAAAAAAAAGTAGCTTATCAGCTCATATTCTGCAGATGCAGAAACAGAAACTGTGTAAATATTGGCTATGTTTCAGTATCCTGTGCTACAAAACATGTAATGCAAACCCATACAGAGAAAATGAATAGGGGTTTGTATACTAAGGGTCTGAGGGAAAAGGCATGGCTCTGCTGGAGTACCAGCTGCAGGGAGCACCCATCCGTGCGACTGCCACACGGCACCCCGTTCAGTCTATACTTTCCTTTGTGCTGTGCCGTTTTACATAGGTCTTGAACTTTATAGTGATCAGAATTCCAGTTCTGCATTTTCAGAAATAATTCCATCCTCACTTAATTTTAACACCCTCTCTCCCTGTAGTCTTCTTCAGAGTATGATCATTTGCTAGCAAGGAGCTTGCAGGCAGGATTTGGGCTTATGCACAGCTGTTGAATCAAAGATAAAATTACCAGTCAGTGAACTGAGAAGTTAATGTTTCAGCAGTGTCCTAGTCCTTTATTTGGTTCACCTAATAGATTTTGCAGTGTTGGGGATAGTGTTTCTGAGAGCTACTAGTAGCTATCTGTGTCTCTGGTTTATGCATTGCAATGGTACAGCAAGTGAGGCCTCTGAACATGTGGATCTAATCCAGTCTGTCTGTGCCATTGCATAATTGTTTACAAGTGCCTGCTAGTAATTTTTATCCTCAAGATTGTGTAAATATAGGATGCTTCAAAATATCCTTAACACCTGCAGAAATGCTCTTTTTTAATAAGAACTTAAATAAATTTTTTTGAAGACAGGTGGAATTAATAAGTATAAAAATGAGCTAAACCTATGGACCATATCTTACTTTAAATGGAGGTTACAGGTGAGGGTATGACAAAGCAGAAGTAGCCCTGGGCCTGACCAAGTAATTTTCCCTTGTAGAAAATAGGCAGCTAACTTCTGACCCTCAGGAACGAACCGCCTCACTCTGTTTTTGAGGGGAAAAAAAAAATCCATCACGATTTCTGTATATTCTGTAAATTTGTCATTCTTGAGCATCTTCTCCATAGTTTGGAAGTAATTTTGAGTGTAGATCTGTCCTTTTCAATTTGACTATTGTTTTTCTGTGTTGGGATTTGAAATGAGCCAATTTACTCCCCGGGATCTCATCATGCCAAACCACTTCTATTTATACTTGCACACCATCTTTAGAAATTCAGTAGGGCGTTTTTAGGAAATGCCTTCCTGCTTTGGCAGCAGGGTGGGGAGGAACTGAGTTCTCTATTTCTGTAGACCCTGTGAAAATTACTCCTTGTTGGAGACCTGTGTGTTTTGAGTAATCAGACTGCGTGTCTCCACGGCAGTCAAAGGTGGGACTGGAGCTTGTGGGGACAGATTGCTGCTAACTTTAAACTAGGTAGGTAGGTTGGGTAAAAACAACGGTGTAGCTATGGCAACACAAAGCTCTGCTTGGCCTAGCCGCTTTTAGGCAAGTTATGAAGCCTGCGTTGAACTTCTAGGCTGTCATAGTTCTGCTCCTGTCAGTACTCAGCAGAGCCAGTTTTAGGCTAACTAGAAGCAGATCCATCTGAGGGACATTCGGACCTTTTCCAGCTGAAACCTGAGGGGAGAATGTAGGTGCAAATGCCTGTTTCTATATGTGTTTAGAAAGCTTCAGAATGGATGTTATTTTCATGCTAAAATATTTGGCCTTGTTGGAAAACTCTATTTCCTATTAAAAACAAACAAATCGGAGGAAGAAAAATATTTTTATTAGAAATGGGGAGTAGTTTCTCAACCATGTGCTATTACTCAGCACATGATGAGTTAATAGAGCTAAGCAGGTCATTCAAAGCTAAATTAGGACTATAGCAGCTTAAATATCTAGGGTGATAGGTTATGTCTGTTTACAATTTACTAAGCGTATATTATAAATTGCTGGAATGGGTATGGCGAGAAGATGGGTAGCTCTTTTGTGCTGTCCAGCCTGGGATGGTCTAGGTCACATCAAATGCTCCCTCAGAGGGAAGGGGAAATGTTTCTTCCCTGGGGGCAATGAGCTTGTTAAGGTAGGAGAAGCTTCACCCTGGAGTACAGGGCAAGGTAGGAATTAGGGATGCTGATGGCAGGTTGGTCAGTCAGGAGAAATTGTGGTTGAGGACTTTGCTGACCATAAGAAGCAGCCTCAGAGGCAATTATAAGACACTTTACCGGTAATACAGAGGCTTGTTTCAACTTGAGAAATGAGCAGAAATGGATCAGTTAGAAAATGAGGTTGGCAAACAGGTCCTGTCCTTTTTCCTATCGGATGCAGTGGATGTCATGTTACTAATTTAAAGGTTTACCNTTTTTTTTTTTTTTAGTTACATTGAAATATTATTTTGGTGGTTTAAATCCTTTTTAACAACTTCCAGCACATTCACTTTTGTAAATACAGTAATGCAGCAGCATACATGAAGGCAGCCAGATCCCAGCTCAGTTATATTTGGCTCAGGTGTGAAGTACTGTTAAAAGCAAGGAAGCAACTGCTTAAGATGAGTGTCGTAAAGGCCATTTGTGTTTTCTTGGGAGTTTGGGTTCCTTGGATAGCAACCCCGAATGCCTTTGCAGCTGGTGAGGAAGTAATAAGGCTTTTAGTCAGTCCTATGTGGCTCTGATATGGCTTTCAAGAAGAGGTGAAGACAGTCTACTTCAAAGACTGGATTGATTCTGGTCTTGTCCTGTTCATTATTTAAAGATTTTATGTTAGTAGAGTCATCTGCAGAGTTGTTTTAGTTTTAAATAAGGAACACAGAGATATAATAGTTCTTGAAATACTCCTTTCCATTGTACAAGCAAAAATAGGAAGTCCCTAGCTTATAAGTATTTTCGTTTTATTGCATCTTCTTAAGGGGCACATACATATCTTATTTTACTTTTCCAATCCAACTGGGAAAAAAACATCCCATTACTCATTAAATTAAATTAGTTTCCATAAATTAATCAAGCACAATTGTGTTTATATGGGCCAAAATTTCCTCAAGGGAATGGTAAAAGCCAAGTGGCTTTGAAATATATTTATTTAGCAATCAATGGTGGTGATTTTAAGCTCCCCATTGAGATGAGTGTGGATGGCTGTAGTGGAGCACTTTGTCAGGTTTATTACAAACGTTGCAATAAATCAAAGAAATGTTACTAATCTAGTTTAGCAAATAACAAACATGGTAGGCTTGATAAGCCACAATATTAACTTTTGCTTAAGCTATTTAATAAAATGCAGATATATTTGCATTTAAAAAAAAATAGGTACAGGTGTTTTTTGTCCTTTCAGGACACAGCATACAATCCTAATTCAGAACACAGCCTGCATCACAGGAGTCCCAGCCCCATGCTTATAACTGTTTTCTGTGGCAGTTGCTGATGGTATACTTGTCTTGTTAGATGTATTTTATTTTTAAATGTGTGCATAGATAAAGGAACTAAAGCACATTTGAAGGAATCAAATTGTGACATAGCAACAATATGAGAAATTTAGTTTCATGTCCTTATTTCAGAGAATTGCATCTGGTATGTTATTTTTGCCTGTGTTTTTTTGCAGGGGGGAATATAAACCTTGCAAAAAGGTTTTGGAGGGGGATTTTTGCTTTGATTGTTAGTGAAAGACAGTTCAAAGTCTATACAAATATGACTTAGAATTGCACTATTATCCTCTTGCTTGGTCGAGTTGTCTTTTCTATGAGGGTTGTTTTTTCCCCTCCACTGCTAGGCTGCTGGCTCCCACACCTGTCCGAGGCTTCCATGCACTTGTTAGGTTGCTCTTGCTCCATCTGACACTTGTGTTTTGTTTTTTGTTTTTCCCTTTTCCCTGCTATTTTTATTATTATTCATCAATCATTCTCATTGTTCTTTGTGCCTTTGGCTGATGGCACGCTCCTCCAATCTGCACAGACTCTTCTGTGTGATAAGTAAAACTGAACTTGACTGAAGCTAAGTGAATTGGTTCATGTAATTTCCATTATGGGGGGTAAGTGTACATTTAGATGATATCCAGCATAGAACAGAAAATATTAGTAACCTGAATTCTCTTAGGTTGGACTAGGTGATCTTGAAGGTCTCTTCCAACCAAAAAGATTCCGTGATTCTGTGATCTTGCTTTGTCCAAAATTTAAGTCCTTTGGCTTTGCCTATGATGCTTTGAAATTTTTACATTAGTGAAGGAAGAACTTTGTACTGGGAATTTTTTGGTGTGCTCTATTTCTTTTACCTAAGGTTGCTGTTAATATATCTTATTAAAAATACAAGGCAAGAATGGAGCAAATCATTTGATTATTACTGCTTCATTAGGCTTAAAACATGAATTGGAGCCAACGTCAGCTTTCAGATTCATTCACGTGGCTCACACTGAAGTCGGTGAGAGGCACATGCATATTCACAAATCCAGAATTTGGCTCTTTGCCTGAGATTTTAGTGGACCAGTGTTCAGCGAAGGCTCTGACATGGTAGATCACTTGTTATTTACAGCAGATAAAATCAGAGTGATGTTTCATTGATGCTTTGTTACATAAAGGCTTTATGTTTGTAAAGAGAAAATGATTGTTCAATAACTTAAAAAAAAAAAAAAGTTAAAGCTCTGTATACTTTGTAAAGGTGGTAAGATTTTTTGAGGCATTTTTAAACTGCAAAAAGGAGGACAAAACATTTGCTTGGACTTGCATTCCAAATGTACTTGGAATTGCATTGGGCTCTGGCTGTACCTGTGTCAGAAGGCTGGTCACTTTCCTCCAGCAGAACTGATGCTCCCAGCAGCTGGCTGCTCCAGAAATGCCTCTTGGAACCGGAAACTTTAAAAATAAAGTTCATAGTCTCCTTGAGGAGAGGAGCACTTCTCCCCATGTGAACTTTCTGGATCATTGGACTGAACAGAACAGCAGGAGACTTCCCGTGAGGTGAAACTGCCCTTGCTGGTCACAGAAGCAGCACCCAGTCTGCACGCAGCGCATGGTGTCTGAACCCTGCTGATGTTCTCCACTGTCTGCACGTGTTGTAGCTGTAAACTAGACGGGCTGTGCCCAGCCCCAGGCAAGAACATAAAAGTATCTGTGTGCATGAAGCATCTGATAAGAGGCTTAAGATTTCTTTTTCAACAAAATTGTGTTATTTAGAAAGCTTTTTCCCTTCCATGCACTGGATTTCATCAACTTTTCTGAAGTACAAATGGTAACAGGCAGAGCAGTAGGGGTTGAGCTGGGAAAGAAAAAATGAGTGTGCTTTGCTGTTGTATCACAGTGTCTCTTTAATGATTACTTTGGAAATAAGTTGTTGATCAGTGAATAAAATATTCTAAATTTTCTTTTGTCCTTGGGTCAGCACCAATTTAAAGGGATTTGTTCTGCTTCCTGGCAGGTATGCTTGTGCCAGGTATATTCTGAGTAATTTTGAGAAGCAGTGCAATATTTCGTCATACAATACTGTGGTCATGTTATCCAAATAGGTGCTGCATCATGTGTAATTACATTCGAGATAATATTACTCTCCACGGAACTGCTGCAGTAAAATTACATCATGATGTCACTGCGTAAATATAGCAAGCTGAGTTTGGTGTGATGGGTAAATCCATAAATGCAAATGGCTGCTTCCAGCTCTTAGATAGGTGATAGAGATATTTCTTAACAAAGTGCATCGTCTCCTCCTTGCTACAATATGAAATCATTTCATGCTGAATGGCTTTAGTCTTCACTCTGTTTTCATTTAAGGAATTTCCCCCCTTGCCTATGTACTGGATAGAACAATGCCCTAGAAATTAAAAATAGAAGTAGTGCCCCAAAGGCAGTGTCTGTCTGCCAGCAGTATGTATGCCTGGTTTGGTGGCAAGCGTTTTAGAATTATGTGAGCATGATCTCAGTTGGAGAAATGTAAAACCTGATCTCTTCTCCTACTTTAATATTTTCTTCTTTCTTTCTTTTTGTTCTTTTATTGTGCCCTATGAATTTTAGTAGTTTTGCATCCTGTGGCAAGTGCATCTGTGGAGCTTCCTACCCACAGGTAGGAAAGGTTCCCTGCAGCTGTTTGCCCCATGGACACATATATCCTGCCATGCAGCTATGTTACAAACCAAAACATCCCTTTTGGATATTATCTGCAGTCCAGCTTGGAATATCATCAGGGTATCTTGGGAACTGAGAAGAAAATGGGAAGATCTCTAGTTTCCCTGGCCCCACCAGGATTTCAATTGAAAATTGAGATGTTCTCTCATAGAACAAGCTTGTGATAGTAAAAAGGTGGCTCTCTTTTAAAATGCTTCTCTTCACCAAAAAATAAAATAAAATAAAAATGTTTTTGCGTAGGTTACTTCTTGTATGAAATTTATTTTGGCTAAAAAATTTTTTTTCATTTTCTTATGATAAACATTTGATTTTTTGAATGTTTTTTCACCATTCCAGCTGGAATTGCACTTAGTTTAAATTAATATACTATACACACATACAGAATCATCTCATTTAAGTTGGGGGTGGGGTGGGGGAGGTACAATCATCAAGTTCAACTACCATGTAACACTACCAAGTCCACTGCTAAACCATGTCCCTAAACCACACATACACTTTTCATGCTGTTTTGAGAGCATCTGACCCGATATGGATGGAGAGGCAATAATGCTGCCCTCCAAATGTATGATATTTTTTGTGTTCCTCATTAGATTAATGGCTGGATCCAAACCTTTCTAGGAAGTGACAGTTATTGAGAGGAAACAATGCAAGGTGATAGTAATAGTGAATGTCTTTGGTCTTTCTTCAGAATACCAGGTTTCAGGTCATGTTCTGTATTTATTTATTTTTACTCCAGCCAGTACTTTTACAGAAACAGACATGGCAGTCTAAACTTATTTACTTGATGACAATTTATTTCCGAAGTTAAGATTGGAATAATGACAGATAAGCTAAAATTATAAGCTAAATGCTCAGAGGGAGTTTAAATGCTGAAATGAATTTTATCTTTTTCAGATGTAATGCTTATTATAGCACAGAAGCTTGACAAATGATTTAAATTCAAATGTAGCCTTAGTTTTGCCACTGCAGCTGAAATGACACATTTTGAAATTAAAAGTTGAAATTGGAAACAAAAACTTGCAAGACTGCTTCTTACCCCACCCTGTCTGTCCTTTTCTTATTTCAGTGTCAATTGAAAAGATCAGGTATCAATTACAATTCAGGCTATCACTGGCTAATACATTGTGTACACACACGCAGAACATTTCCATCTCCCAAAGAAATCCTGAAGAGATTTGCTTATGTAGGAACTATAGATACAACCATTCGCTTTATAGTCTCCTTACATTTCTAATAGTATATGTTGGTTTCTTTCCAGTTAAATCTATACTGAAGGTACGTACCAAGAGAGAACAAAAATTTGTCCTGGATATCTTCTTTATTAAAGATTGTGATTTTCAGCTTCCTAGGGGAGAAAAATTATAATTCCTGAGAATTTAAAATAGGTGTGTGGCAACATATGTTAGCTCAAACAGCTCAATGATTGTAATGCAACAAGAGAATAAGCACAGAAAGAGTTAACTCATTTACATAAAACAAAATATTACATGCATGATAATAACCTGCCAGACCAATAAATTGCACTCTACTGTTCTTAGCTGTAAGCATTACTATGGTAAGCATAGTACCATATTATTGTTTTCTGTGTTTGTCTTCTGGCTTGATTTAAAAATGAAATACTAATTTTGCATACCTGTCTTTAAATTGTTTTAAATTCTGGGGTCAGTCGAAAAGCTTTCAGTAGCCTGTGTGGTTAATTCAAGCCAAATACAGTACCTTCAGTGATACCAGGGTTTAAAAGTCAAGCATGCTGAAGTGATGGTTCAGAATAAAACTCATAAGATTTACCTATACAGTGGTATATCAGTTAAAACACAACAACAAAAGCTTTCACGTGAAGTCGAAAGTATACAAATTTGTATATGGGAATCTGTGTGTACATTGAATAGCTAATGCATGCCTGTAAAGCTTTTTGAAGTTGAAAGTTTGCAAATAGATAAACACCTGTAGATTTGATAGTTTGAAAACCAAAGCTTCACATAGGTGGCTGTGTGTATTACATTTTGCAGGTAACCTGTTTGTGTCTAGTGGAAGGCTGGACAGCATACATCTTGATGCAGGTTTTTCCAGGCTTCATTAAAACCTGGATTTGCCACGTGAGAAATGTTGTACTGCAGGGGACTAAATGACAAACTACGCTCCAAAAAGACGTGGGTCTTGTTTGTTTTATTCATTTGAAACGTTTTCCTTTGGGCAGAGATGATTGAACTGGGGAAGAAAAGGAAGGGCTTAGAAAAGCTGCCGAGATCTCAGCTTCAGCTGACTGGCAGAGAGCCCGCACATTCAACCCTGGTTTATGGATTATTGATTGGAGAGGAGATGAAGGGCAGCTCCTATTCTCAAGCCAAGCAGGCTGCCTTACACAGAGTGCAGCTTCACTTTCTTTCTTAATTAGCATGGAATACATAATGTGTGTGGAAAAAAGGAGGTCTTGTTAACAGGTCAGAAGAAGTTAGGTTAGCCTTCGTATTGCCTGTCCCAACGATGGCAAAAAGTGATGAAAATGTACCTAGATTTTTTTCCTAAGTGTCTTTGGACAGAAGCTTACATTCATGAACTGTGTGTATAAACTATGTATTATGAGATCTATGTTTATATACATTACATTTTAAAATTATGTAATGTATAACATAAATACACATTTTATATAAATATAGTTAACTCTATTTACCACTCTAATTTACCAAATAAATTGTATAGTTTTATATAAAATAAAACACATATAAAAAATTTTCAGTCTCCTTTGTCATCAGGTTTAAAAAATGAGGGTTTTATCACAGAAGTCTATCACCTCAACAGAGAAATTAGAAGCTGAAATATCCTAACCAGATTGGGTTCTCCAGGAAACGGAGACTTTTAAACCTGTTATAAAACAACCAAGCAAGAAAAGGTCTAAAAACAACTCATTTGAAGTTTATGAAAAATAAATCACGGAAGTGACCTCCTGAGCAACATTTTGAAGTCATAACCATTTATGCAGTGTATGCACTAAATAGTTTTCATTAAAAAGGGTAGCAGTATGTCATCCACCCCTTCCCCAAGCTTTCTAAATGTCTTGGCTTTCTGATTATCAAGCAAGTGCCTCTCTACTTATGTATTTAGTATATAATACTTTACATGGAATTTTTCTGTAGCGGCATATGGGCTTTCAAATCAGTTTAAATTCAGTTTTCATATCTAGTTGGCAAAGAATTTGGGTATAAATGAAATGGGAGGGCTCTGCTGGCTTCTGCCAGTGCCTGTGGTAGTGCAGGGGCTGGTGAAGGTAAGTCAGGTGGTGCACCAGCAATGCCAGACCTTGGCAGGCTTGCCTTCCGGACCATCTTCGTTTTTCCTGTGGTGCTGTGCAAGGGATATGTTTCATGCATTTGCTAGACTTTAGCACGCTAAACAGGCCTGTTTGTTTACTGTCATTAAGATTTCAGAACCCAGTAGGTATCGGCCTCCTACAAATTACAGAAATTCAAGTAGTTGCACTGCTATAGGAAAGGAATATTCTTGAGCATGGGAAATAACGTAAATAGATTGCTGGTTAAAGGGCCAGGTGGCAAAGCAATAGGATAGAACATAACACCTTACATTTCAGGTGAGAAATACGTGAGGGCTTGCTTAGTTAAGGATGTGTATCCCCCCAAAATGGGAAATTAAATACGAAAAATTACTTTTTTCATAAAGCTGCAACAAGAGGGGAAGGATGAGGTCAACACAGGAAATACAATGTAGTCACAATGGGAAATATTAAAGCATACTACTATTTTAAAATGTGCATCCAGTGTGGGAGTGCAGCAACCCTGCCCATGCAATTGCTTCTAATCAAAGGAAACAAACCAACACCTTTCCTTTACCTGCCTTTCAATGCTAGTGAAGATTGTTTTGTACAGTTGTGTCCCTCCCCCAATGTATTTGTTATCTGTCCTAGGATAAAATCTTGGCTGATAAAAGAAAGACAAAAGTAATTGGTTCAAAAAGCAAGAAAAGTTCAGGAAGTCATCTTGAATTTATGGAAACTGTTAGAAAAGATAGCGACTTTATTTTACAACGTTGTGTTTTTAAATCGATTGGTGACAATTTAAAATGACTCGACATCTGCAGGCTACCACTCTGGAGAAATTTGTGGAAAAACCGTCAAGGAGTTTTATTTGGTGTCTGGCATAGTTAACAAGGGCAAATGCGAAGATCTGGTATCAGCCTAATTTTAGTGTAAGGTTGGGAAAAGTTTTGTGAAGTTTTGTGAAGGCCAGGACCTGCTGGGCTCTCGGATCTGTTTTCAGGTCTCCTTTCCAGCTGTGCATTAGCATCTGTCCCATGACTGGTGCAAAACAAAATCATATTTAAAACAATAAATATGCTTGTTGAGTTTTGTAGAGAGTAGAAATCCTGAGTTTCATTTACCTGGATCTAGTCTTTGGTCAGTGCAGCACCCGGTGCTTACGGGCACTGTGCTGCACCCATAAGCTGTCTGTTTTGAAGAAAGTACGTTTCAGGCTGTGATGAGGAGTTGATGTTTCAAAGTGTTTAAATGTTTTGATTTCAGGACTAATTTAAACATATAGTGGCTTAATGTGACTTTAGTAGGTACAAAGACATTATGTAGACATGGAAAGAAAAGCCCTATAAAACATTAATGTGGCTTCAGTACAGTTGTTGCCTCTGGTTTGGCGCAAAGACCTTGTATTAGACGTTGTATGTTATTGGGAAGAATATTTTGTTGCTATCTCTTTGTGCTCGATCTGTGTATTTATAGAGACTATCTTTTCCAAAGCAACCTTCTGCTGTTCCTGCGGTAATTATATAGACAGTACTATATATAAACCTCAAAAAATATTTTCCACACCATGTGTAATTTTTTAAAATAAATGTAATACACGTGCATTAAGAAAGTTTACAGCCTGAGATAACTTAGGATAACAGTTCAGAGTGAGAGTAGGTCCAAAAAGATCAATAATGCAGGTAATGCTGTGTAAATGAGTCTGGAGATGAGTGCTTTTAATGAGTGCTAAGGAATATGTGATTATTGAATTAACAATTAGTCTAATGCCCTTTATAGAAAGTGTGATCCGGAATGATTTACTTCTAGCTCCTGAGGGCAGTTTTGCTCTCTTATTTTGGTCTTACCCTGTTTTAGCCATCTATAGCCACAACTATATAGTCAAATACATACATCTGGAGCTGTTTGAGTGATTAATGCTGTGATAGTCACAGAACACACTGTTTTGAAATCTCTTTTGTAAGGTTCAACTATCTCTGACGAGGATTGACAGCTGCTGAGAATACAATAATGAGGATTTTACTCCCACTGTCTTTGCAAATTTATCACTGGTTTATTTCATCATTTACCTGTTGAACCATTTGCCTATGCTATGCTCCTTCTGACCTACTGCTGTTGTCCTTTCCTTTTCAGACAACGATGGGTTGCATCATTTCTATTAATATAAAGATACACAGCTTGTACAGGAAATCATGGTTATGAAACATAAGAGAGGTCCTTCTTAAAAATAAGTGGGCTCTTGTTATCTGTTCTGCAGTGAGTGTTTTCCACATGTAGATAAGGCCTATGGAATATGGCCTGAAAATATTTGGTGTGCACCAGTAGTTATTCACCATGTCACCAGCACCTGACTTCTTTTCTTTCTCTTCACTTATATATTTGTTGTAGGGAGGCATCAATAACTAGTACAGATGAGCAGGAGAATGGTTCAAGTCCAAATTATTTGGCTGAGGCCTGTACAGATCAAGTGGAGGCAGGCTGGAGGATGACAATGCTAATTGGGCTACTCAGATTCTGGAAAGATTTTCATCAATAGTCTTTTGCAGCTTAGAAGTGCTTCAAGATGACAAAAAACAAATGAACAAAAAATCAGTTTAGGAGTATCAGAATCTGTACTAGAATATGAAGTGTTACTCAGTAGGAAATGGCGACAAGAAATACGTTATTCTGTGAATAAATGCAAGTCCTTCCACTATACCTACCAGAAGTATATGCAGTAGTTTCCTTTAAGTTTTTGTTAGTGCTACATACAAAAATGCTATTTCATGTGCCAAGTACTTCTAAGTCATATCCAAACAAATCACTGATAAACTATTTTGAGAAACTAACCAAAAAAAAAAAAAAAGACTAAATTGGGTTTAAGTGAAAGGTTGACTTTTAAATAGAGAAAAAACATTGATCTTTGAGGGCCTTTGTCTACCTAGCTGGAAAATTCAAGGTGTTGGAGAAATTGAATTTTTTTTTTTGTGTGATAAGAACCAAGTCAGCCAGGAAGTTTGGCATCTGTGTACTACATTATGTCAGTATTTTTAATTCCTTTGGGAAGCCATCTTATTTTGTCTTTGTCACACACTATAGCCACTACTGAGCATGTGAAATAGAGCTAAGAACAGATAATCAAAATCAAACATAACTGTTTTTCCAAACTCATTATTAAATACAGAGGTTTCTACATATTCCTTGTCATGTTAGAATCATAAAATAATATATATAACAACAATACCCTAAAATGTGATGGCAAAATTTACAAAATATTATCGGGCACATGAAATCAAATTACCAATCAAGAACAAGAACAATGTTATTAGGGATGTCTTCTGTTTCCACAAATGTCATCAAAAATTGCCACCCCCTTGCTCTGCTGTAACTACTGTGCCTATGAAAAAACAAAGCTTCAGTCCAGTGGGGTTGCACAATAGGGGTCTGCAACCATAATTTTTCTGATGCCACACTGTTCTGGAGCTTGCAGTGCTTTGCTAGGAAGCATCCCAGATGCGTATGTTCCTGTGCTTCTAACAATATGAATTTACTCATTTTTTCAAGTACTTCGTAAACTTTATGGAGCCTTTCAGAGCGTTGTAACACCACAAAGGTACGAGCAATAACTATGAAAAGAGCATCTTGAAGGTCAGTGCCAGTTTTCTTGAGGTGGAGGGCTGTCATCCATGCATTTTCTCATTTCCTGGTTGTTACTGCCATTGTCAGTCTGACTAAGCAATGATGTGCAAAGCCAGGCTTCCTTTTCTCTTCCTGTGGTTTTTGGCTGTTCATTTTAATGAACAGTTGTAGTATACAACAGAGAAAACAGTTATTATTTTGCTTGAGTCATCTATCTTAACCTATAGCTTTGGGTATTCTACTTTGCTAGCAGATATTATGAAGATTTTTGCCTCTGTCCAGAATCCTACGGGGGCTGTATGTGCTGTCGCATAAGAAATCGTTCTGTGTTAGAAATGTTTGATTCACATAATTAAGGGACGTAGAGCAGAAACTGTAATAACACACATAGATTTCTAGAAAGGAGGAGGTGAACACATTCACAGAGTAGCAAAGCCTTATTTAGTGGGTAGACTCCACCAGGTAAATGAGTCATAAGCAAGAAAGAAAAACAGGAATCATGATGAAAGGCAATTGGTCCTGGAAAAGGACCTGGAGTCATCCTGACTCTTGTCATTGAGCTGGACTTGCTGTTTGGACATTTAGTTGTGTGTGTGTGTGTGTGTTTTTTAATCTTGACAACTTTTTAGTTTAATTTTACTTGTCCTTCTGTCATTACGAAAATTTTATTTTATTTTTTTTCCTGGTTTTGATCCTCAAACACAAGGGAGCAATTCAAGGAACCCACCCCCTAGAAATTAGGTGTAAAGGACTGTTAATGAAAACCTAAAACAGGTAATAAAAGTAATGCAATCTAAATAATATATAAAGAAAATATAGCTATGCAGCATAACTTTTTTGAATCTTATAACTAAGATGAAAAGTTCAGAGGGCTTTTCTTTTATTGTCTTAAAGTATACTAGTACACATGCAGCAAATGCTTGTGTAAGTTTTTTTCTGTTTTTTAGTCTAGCTGCCCACTGATAGAAAACTCATTCACATTGTTTATCACTCTTTTGGTTTTCGGTAGCATGACAGCTTAGCTTTACTTATGTCAATTTAAGCTAGTTTAGGTTAATATATTTGTTATAAAGCATTCCAGTGCCTACTCAAAATCCTTTAAGCCCTACCAAAAATGAGATGGCCTGATCTGAAACATCTTTAATAAACCCGCATGACTCATCACTGCTACGACAGTTTCTCTCAGAAAAGTAGTGAGTGGAGTGATGTTTTTTCTGTTAGACTAAATGATGTGTTTCAGAGATGTTTGTAATGATAACTTGGCTCTTCTTTAAAGGTCTTTGCTTTTAGACCTGATTGGTATTTGAATACTAAACTGGGAGCAGAAAAGCTGCAAGAAAAATTAATGCCAACTTCAGGAGAAGATATTTCATCCCGTGTACTAAATACTAAAGCTTAACTGAGATCTCAAATACTGAACATTATCTGAATTATGTTTTTTTTTTTTTTTGATAGTATAAAAAATTAATACTTGGGAAAGCAAGAACATTGAATCATCTCCATCTTAGACACTTACATGTACCACTTCTGTGAAGAATCGGCTCAGTGTCTTCTGGGTAGCCAAAAATTGGTGTCTTTAAACATGGTAAAGAACAAGAAAATGGTGTGCACACCTGTAAAATGACTGAATGTGGATGCAAAGACCCCTTGCTCGTCTGAGTCTCTGACTATTCCAGTGTAAATATGTAGCTGGGTTCTGCAGCTTGTGTGACTAACTCCACCTTATTTCTTCAATTTTTCTTACCTGTTCGTGGAATATTAGGAAATAATTTATCAGGTCTGCAGTGAATAAAGGGAATGTGATACCAAGTGGTGGAAGCTCCTTATGCACCTCTGCTTTGCTCTGAGTGCTCATCACTCATTTCCTCTTGAAGTTGCACACCTACCTAATGAGCCATCTTACTGGAGCACTTGATTTCCTCTAGAAGAATAAAGCTATTTTCATGTGATTTGGAGCAGATTTACAAATGTCACACACATAGCATCAATAAGAATTAGAAGTTTTGTTTTCACACTGTTTCATTGAATGATACTTTAATGCTCATTAAACCCTTGTTAAGTCAAATTATATTAAATGAAACTGTTCAGGGAGTGAGGTATTGCTTGGTATAGCCAAAGGTGGAATAATCCAGCCCAAGTGTCTTGTTTCTGGTTTGTATCAGCTGAACAATAATAAAAATGAAGTAGCTTAATTGCTACTTTGGGGATTTGCTGAAAATATGCTACAGAGAGATGGATTGAACTATGTTCAAAATAATAACACAAATATCTGTGCTGTCAAATTAAAATTTGCTATAGTTCAAGTTGAGGGACTGCTTTTTCTTTTTTTTCTTTTTTTTCTTTTTTTTCTTTTTTTTCTTTTTTTTCTTTTTTCTTTTTTCTTTTTTCTTTTTTTTTTCCTTCTCTTGTTTTTTTCTCTCTGAAGCTGTATATAGGTTCCTCATATCTAAATAATACCAGTAGGAAGCATGTAGTTTATCATGGTAAATACTGCTTAGTGTGACGTGACATTTTTTCAGGGAGATAGTGTACCCGGGAGTGTCTCCTTCCTGGCCCAATGACTCAGAAAGCTCTGAAAATATACCACAGTGTGGGAAACTTCAGAAACGTTGCGGTAGGAATTGCTGGTGACTAATTCAGTGATAAAACGGTGGGCATAAGATGAGTTTTGTGCATGTTGTTCATCTACTTTTTGGCTTATTAGATCTTAGTAGTATATTTTTGATGGACATCAACAGTGATCTAGAATTGGTACTACCTCTTTTACTAGCTGCAGTCTCAAAGCATAATCCTGATATTTATCCAATATTCATTCAAAAAAAAAAAAAAAAGAGGAGGAGAAGAGATATGGGTCTAAAGTTCATAGTGACAACAGTGGTAGCTATGAAATTTGATTTTTTTGTTAGCATGCATTGACCACATCTATGTATTCCTATGCATGCACATGTAAACAAAACACATTCTTGTCTGGATAACAGAAGAGAATTGACCTCAAGGCCTGCACATCTAAATAATGTACTTCCAAGCTTGGCCCTTCAGTTTTTATACTGTTATTTCATTAAACTGTATGATTGAATTAAAAAAAAGTAAATAAAAACACACACAAAAAAACCCTTTCTTCTAGAAATACTCTTTGAAACTGCACGTTTCCTTCTGAAAACAAATTCTGTGCATCTTCTGATTAGTGCTAGAACTTATGAAAAAGTATTTGTTGTACAAAGATATTTTACTAGAATGAATGAAATACTAGTTTGTTTCACAAAAAGGGAAGTGTAAAATAATATAGTGATTGATTGGGGTAGGTTGGTACAGTATATTGAACATCTATAAGAGGAAAAAGAAGATATTTTCTGGTTGTTTGTATGGGTATATATGGAAACAGGGGATCCCAGAGAGTTAAGGCTCCTCTATTTGAACAAAACATCTTAATCCCAGGAAGCAACAACGTTTTTCTCTGGAAGTTTATAATAAGCAAATTTTTGTATGAAGTTTGGAAGTAGATACTGGAAAACAATATTAGAATTAATTTAGGGTAACATGCTTCCTTATTTCATTCTGAAATGTAAATGTATCGGTGAGTATTTCTGAGAGAATCACTTTGATCTCTTCTGTGTTTCATTGCGTCCATTTGCAAAACCTATCTATTCACAAATAATCATCTCCAGGTACAGAGGCTTAAAGTTAAAAAAAAAAAAAAAAAAGGGAAGAGGAAAAAAATCAAACTAATCCAGTGAGATAAACATTTATTATGCATTACAAGAGAATTAGGGATATAAACATCAGGAATTCAGAATTTGTCTGATATAGTCATATCAGCAGTTACACATTTTTAAGACCTTAACAGACATAGCAGTGGCAACAGAAGGCTTTGTAATGTGTAACAAATATAAGAAAACCGTGAAGTAGCTTTTGTTTACAATACCTGGATTGGAATCCTAGAATAATTAAAAAGCACCATTCATCAATATTGTCAAAGACCCAGTGAAACTCAGGAACTTGTTCAGTAAATGTTGATCTGACTTTGAAGCCTCAACTAAAAAGCAGGGAGGATTGGTCATCAAGTTAAATTAAAATGAAATAAGAATTGCAATGAAGTAGCATAGTTCTTGACAAAATCATGATGTTAACCAATGACAGGCACACAAATAAGATATCATTTGGCAGACACAGAATGTTAATTGTGTATAACTGGTATTCAATATAAAAGTAGGAGATTTCTCAAAAAAAATTCACAGAACTTATTTTGATTTAAATCATATTGATAGCTGTTTAATACCCAAATACTTATTTTTAGCAAAATGTTTGAAAAATCTTCTTAAAAATCAATTTTCTTTAAAATTATATAAAAAAAGGAACTTTCAGAGAACTTTTTCTGCATTAAAAATGACATGAAAAGCTGTTAGTATATTTATTTTTACACTTAGTAATGTACTTCCTTTTCACCTGCTACTATTGAGAACCTTCCTGTGAAATGTCTTTCTCTTGGATTTTTATTGCTATGCGACAAAAAAAAAACTTGAGTCATAAATGCCAGTGTACTAATATGTGAATGCAAACTCATGAGTATGTTATTCTGCTTCCTTCCTTTCTGTCTCTGATTTCTTAGTGGGTGTATGTGGTTTTGAAGGGTGTATCTTCAGTTAGCTTCCAATTAATAAGCAAGCAATTATTCTGAAAATCCCTGTTAATGTTGCTACAGGAAAAAAAAGTTTGAATTTATCTCATTAAATGCATTTTTCTTGTAAAAGAAAGAAGCCCTATCTACTGTACACACCATTATGAGAAATAGCAGGTGATGTTTCTGCACAGGCTTTTATGACCTATTTCATCTTTGTAGTACACAGTTTTGGTACTGCAAATTGCATTAAATGCTAATAGATTTATTTTATTCCTTTTAAAGTCAATTTATTACTGTGGCAGTGGACCAGTTTTGGCAATCTTGGGAGAACTGGCTCTCCCGGTCTATTCAGTAATAATCTTCTTGGACCCATTTATGTCTGTATGTTCTTCAAAGTGCGTATTTTAAGTTTCTGAACAATTTCCATGGTCATTCAACCCTGAGTTTCTCTGCAGATGGTGTTAATAAAAGCTTCCAGCTGTGATTGCAGTTTCAGCACTGTGTTGTTTATCTATTCAGAAGAAGGCTAATTTTGAACTGCTCTCATGACCTGGTCTGGAATTGTACTGACCACTTGCAGGGAGCAGACTCTGTATCATTTCTAAATCCTTGAGATAGCTTCACTCCTTAGTAGTCAGCATACCAGCTATTTTTGTTTTATATTTTGTTTTCTGTATATCAGTTGCTATGGTATGGGACATCAATTTTCATCCTTGATCTAGTTTTCATCCGTATTATTTCAGCCTTTGCTTAAACCTCCTAGTTATTCCTAGCTAACTAGAAAACTATTAAGAAAGATTTTGTAGGCTTTGCTATATGAGGTATCTGAGGCAAACAGAGAGATCACAGCTGTCTAGTAATGCCACCTGGGGAATAAAAAAGTGGGCAATAAAGAGGTTTAGTCCTTTCAAATGTCCTGGAGACTTAGCATGCCACTTCAGTAAATTGCAGGTCTGGCACAGAGGAATAAACTTTTTGCCAGTTTGGCGCTGCTGCCAGAAGTCTCTGTATGGTAATGGACTACATTAGAATAAGTGTTGAGAGATGCATACAAGATGTTTAAAAATTAGGAAAAAAAAATGGTTGGAATTTTCAGTAATGGCACTCAAAATGCCCCACAGTCTAGGTGCCACAAAGAATCCTGAATTTATCTCTTGCTATACCTATTTTGTCTAAGACGTACATGCACACACAAAAAAAAACAACTCTAAAGACTATCAGATTGTGCTGACTTTATATTTTTTCTGGCTTCCTGGTTGATATACCCAGGTGGCAGAGACTGACCTGTTTTTATATGTTGGATGAACATAATAATCAAACTGAAACAATATTTGTTTCACATTGTAGGCCATTCTAGCATGTGTCTTTGTGAACGTGAAGTTGTGACATCTCCAGTCAAATGTCTGATTTTGAATTCTTTTAAATGCAACATAACTTATTTTTGGGTGCATAAGTTTATAGAACAATTCTTGCAGAATCATTTTGTTTTCTATAGGTCTTCCACTACAGGTTTTATTATCTGTTGTGTACTTTAAGACATCCTGAAAATGTCTCCAAATATTATTTTATGTTCTCTCCCTCTCTCTCTTCTTCTTTGCCCATACAGCTTATAGGCCAGGTTTGAGTGGGAAGATATATAGCTCTAGAGGTACTTGGCTTTAAGTTAGGGGCTTCAGTACACCTTAGCCCTAAATTACAGTAGAATTACACTTGTGTTGCAATAAATCATACCACAGCAGTCCAGACATTAAATTAGAATAGTAAAATGTAGTTTTGCTCTCAGGAAGCTGAGAAGGAGGAAGGGAAGAGACAAAAATACAGCTGCTGCCCTCCACAAGGGAAATTGCTGGGACGGGAAGGGGCTGATGCCAAAAATGGAAGAAATAGAATATGGTACCACATGGGATGGGAGAAAATCCTGGGCAGGCCAGAACAGGACGAAGTAGGGGGATTTGTACAGAAAGGTCTCTTTTGCAATTGACTGAAAGAACAGCAAATCTAGAGTTCTTCTTCCTACACACAGATAAAAGGCAAGATGACAACTGGGGAGGACTATTCGGGTGGAGTATAATAACTTGAGCCCTGGTTACATCAAATGTCTCCTATTCTGCACTGTATGGGGATTTTGCTGCTCTTCTGAATTGTGAAGAACACTGTAAAGAGAAGTCTATTAATATTAAAGCTTATTTTTTTTTATGTTTACTGAACTTCAGAATTATTGACTGAGAGAGGAAGTTTGACTTAAGTTAATGTATTGCTGACCTGTTTAATTTGGTATCCAGCAATAGAAACTAACATTGCAAGACTTCCTCCTTTATACTGGGCATATATATATAAACTCAGACTTTAACTCACAGCAGTTAGGATTTCCAGTTCTTTATTGAACTAATAGTCAAAATAAACTTTCTAGCAGTGAGGATGATATCCTCATTAGCTTTCATATTTAAATAGTAAATCCTCTTTATTTGTTTCTGAGCTTTTAACCACGAGGAACACTTTTAATGTGTATAGTTACCATGCCATACAGAGTTTCTTGCACACTGTCCTGGCTATAGACATCATCTCTGTCAACTGTTAATTAACTGCTGCTTTTCCTGGGGAAGCCTTTTGCTTAGCATTTATGAGAATTAGGTCCCGAACTTGTCAGTGCCTTGAAGGAAGAACGGGTTTCTTAATGCAGTAAGCATCTCATTAATGATTTTTACTTGGTAAGAAGAAAATCTAACTTGAGTTTGTACTGCCTGCACAGCTTTAGTAGGTGTTTGATATATTTTTCCTTCTCTCTTCTTCCTCTGGAAACAGGAGATGGCTATGGGAGATACCACTTATAAGATGTGATGCATGTTTAATGCATAACAGAAGTATTTTGCAAAACTAAGGGATGTATAGCATGTTAGTAGTTGGAAATCAAGTGTGATTTTGTATAACCAGTCATCTTGTAATAAAGTAGACAGAGATTAGCTCAAAATAAAAAAGAAAATGTGATAATTCTTCAGAGAAGGATGGAGAAAGGATGGTTACAGATTTTTAGAGGTGAGAGGAAAAGCGACACGGTTTAACAGAACCACTCCTGCCTGTGGTGGCAGAGGTGCCGCAGGGCTTTGGGCTCACGCCTGGTGCGAGTGCCGGGCTCACAGCCCAGGGGAACTGGCAAAGCAACAGCTTCTGGGCTCAGCGCTTGGCTTCCTCTCATTGTTCTCTCCCTGCTCCTCTAATTAACTGTCCTTTGGGAGGGCAGAGCAGGGTTCGCTTAATCCTTGTGGAAGGGGGAGAGTCTTTGCTGTTTGCTGCGAGATGTATCCCAGATTATTAAACTGCTGTAACACTTCGAGGCACAGGTTTCACAGGAACGGATGATAGCTGAAAAGGTGGTTCTCTGCCAAGACTGTATTTCACCCCAAAGTGGTTGATACTGATTTCAGAGGGAGACCAGTATATACCCAAGGACAGAAGCTGGCTTTTTTGCCTGCTCTTTGGTTTAGCAGGTACAGTAATTTGCTGAAATGTTCAGTTCCTTGTTAGTGCTTATTCTTTTGTTACTATTACCAAAAAAGTATTTGCCAAAGTGTTAGTCATTGACTGTGCTGCCATTCTTCACTTGGGTAATTCCACTGAATTTAACTGGAGCAGGAAACTTCATACTAAAATGTTGCAAAGGCTAAGGCATACTAAATGTTGCAAAGGCTAAAAGCAGCAAAGGCTAATTACGTATGACATGCTGAATGGTGGATTATTCACATAATACAAAAATTAAGCTATAGTCTATACAAAAATCTTTTTCAGGTTCGTACTAAATTTAGAATGTATTTTGCTCCATTAAGTGTAGGTGTCAGAATTTTTCTTTCTTTCTTTCTTTCCTTTTTTTTTTTTTTTTTCCTGGTACAACATGGTTTAAACCCCTTTGGGAAAAGGTGTAATCTATTCCCCTTCTGGGCAAATTTGCCTTCCGATTAAAAATGTCAATTGTCAGTTCTTATTGTTGGCATTTCTTTTTCCCTTGTAATCTATTTTTCTCTCCTATGTAGTTAGTTCCCAGTAGTTATAAAGAAGCTTTCCCTGTCCCATTGTATTAATACATCTTTTAAGCATTGTAAACAAGCTATTTACAATGTTTACATCCTTACAGATGAGACTTATCTCTTCTGGCTTAGAGACGAAGCGTATCAGATGCAACTATTTTTCTTTTGCTGTTCCTTGAGAACACTTCTTATTTCCAGTTGGAATAGCTGTAAAAGGATTCATGACAAGTTGGTTTATCATGCACCTTTTCATCCTATACCTCAAGAGATCAACTTTAAGACTCAGACCTTTCCATGGAGATTTTCATACATCTAAATGATGTTGGTCTGCATGACTTTCATGTGATCCAGAGATGTGAATTGTACCGTCACTTTTTCCTTATTTGTTGGATCTTAGTTATTCTTCACTAGCAGCTTGAAGACTGAAACTTGTACGAATCAGTTTTTCTTTTAAACATCAGGTCAGTTAAAAATTGAGTGGGCAATGGCTGACAATTTTTTGATGACATCTTCTGCTTTTTCTATATTATGTTTATATCCCTTTTGGTGATTTAAAAAAAAAAATGCTGGTTTGAAATGTGAAAGATCCAGGATAAAAGACCTGATTTTGATTTAAGGTGACTAAAAAGTTCTCTGTTTTGTCGAAGAAGGGTTTTTGCCCTGGCTTCCTCTTTCAGTCAGACAGTTAGTTGGCAAGATAAACTTTCTCTTTTCATTCTTTCCCTTATATTTAAAAAAAAAAAAAAAAAACAACTGAAAAAAATTTAGAATTATGAGGCCCCAGATTTCCTTCCCCAAAACACTTGATAGTGGCTTTTCCAAGCATTCTGGTTGCTGTGGGAAGATCATGTGTAGACCTGGTGCACCACCACCTCCACAGCTGCCAGCAGGTTTCTGCCTTGTGGTGGCTCTAGGGAGAGCAGAGCAAAAAGTATTTCTCGCCCTCAGAGCAGGAAGGAGCACAAGGAATAGTGCCTGTGTCTAGTATTGATAGGCACAGAGCTTGCCTGGGCATTTATTACAATATTTAATTAAGTGTGACAAGTAAATGGGGAGAGAAAAAGTTATAAGCAACTTTATTAACTCAAGTTATGTAGGAAGATGTTAAAAGGTGAAAGTTTTTTAGTTGCTGACTTCTTGTTTTAACTCTCTCAAAATAATTTGGTATCTGCTCTGTGGCTGAGATTACCTGGCAATTAGAAACTGTCTGCGAGCTCTGCAGACAGTGGTCATGGACTGTCTCTTGAGCCCGTCCCAGCAAGAAATATTGTCTTGTTTTTATGGCACCACAGTACAGAGCTCTTGATGTCAGCTAGCTGCCTCCCTATTCTCTTTTCTTTCCCTTCTCCATTTCTGTACCTTTTTCCACGCTGCAGGGCAAGCTGCAGGGGATACAGGTGGTGAGATACTGCACACTGATGACTTCACCTTGTTCAGTGTAGGTTGTGGTTAAAGAGACTTTAAAGAGAAACAACAGGTCGTTTTTTAGCTCGGTTTTAAATTTTAGGTTTCATGGTATGCACATGCAGTCTTAAGCGATACATGTGCTAGTTAGAAAAAGGTTGTGTTGTTCTAATTTTGGTGTGCTCTCTGTGTGACAAGGGAAAAGGGACAAAAAATATTTACTTTGTTTCCAAGTTTATCAAGTTTATTTTGTTTGTGGTTGCTGGCTTTCAAGAAAAAAAAAAAAAAAAGCTGTTATTGCACCATGGTAGATCCATGTAGAAATAACTGGTTAATTTCCTAATGCCAAGCTGTAAATTGTAAATAGACATGGATGTGATGCTTTCCAGTGGCGAGACTACATGTTGCGCAAGGAGACCTTCGTACACCAACTTTGAACTTGGGGTTCATGGCTGCAATAGCTCTGTTTCCTGTTTGGAGTTAGTGATTTAATCTGTTCAGGGTCACAAACTACACTGTACTATAAACAAAACTTGCAAAAGGATGGTTTCTCAATTTACTCCTAGTATTCTAGTAGAAATTTAGTAGAAAAAATATGCTTTTGTAGGTAATTGTAAATGAAAATATTTCTTGTTCAAACAGTTGGATCTACATATGTACTTTTGTGTGTGTGTATCACATAAAATTTGAACCACTATAAGTAAGCTAAAATATTTTTTTTGCAGGAAAAATAAGGTTTGAACCTAAATATTCCTTCACAATATTCCCTTGCACTGTAATACAACAGCTGGAGTGATAAACTTCTGTTTGATTGCAGAAGGCAATTTTAGTCTCTTACAAAACTGCAGACAGCTGTGTTACTTAGGTGGAGGTACACACTCCAATCTGTATTTGATTCAGATAACTTATAATTTGAATACTGAAAATACTGTAATAATGCAATTTCTCATTTTGATACTATCCAGTATATTTCTGCTGTACAGGTGGAAAATGTGACAGTCCCTGATAAAAACTTCTTTTCAAAGAGCCTTTCATGTGGACCCCTTTCTGAATGTAGTTCTATAGACTTTTCTGTTGCTGTTTTCACATACCTTTTAAGTTTTTAGCTAACAAAATACTGCTCAGTAAAAATGGCCAGTATTTTGGTTCATGCAGAAATAAAAAGCTATCAAGGTTGAAAGCACATAATAAGGAAGAACATCTCTGCATCTCTCTAGACTTCTTCAGAGAGTCAAACTCTTCAGAAAAGTGTAAATAGAAGAGAATTATTATGCATTTTTTTCAGCTGCTTTATGAGTACTTGTCTTTAACTTGGCAGTACAGTTTTAGTTTTGAGTTGTACAGTTTAATTGTTTAAAAGCTATACCTGTTAGAATTATTGAAAGAATGAGAAATATTAGTTTCTGCAGTTTCTAACAAAAATACATTCCAAATAAGCTTGCATTACTATTTCTAGTCATTGAGCAACCGTTAAGAGCAAATCAGTTTTTTTTCTGTGCCATATTTGTGTGTGTACACACACATTATACAGTGCATATTATATGGTGCGTCTATGCTTTTATCTCTATATATTCTATATATGAAATTTCAAATTCAGAGTCACAGTGACTTCAGACATGCAATTCAGCAAACCGCTGCCATCACTGCTGAAGATCACAGCCACGCGAAGGTGTTGGCAGATAAGGGGTGGGAGCAGGTAATAGTGGAAGGTGATTTGTCCCAGTTTCAGAGGAGGGTGAGCAGAATTTATCAGCAAACATTGTCTACTTAGAGGAAGAGGCATTATTTCTCTGTTGTTAAAGGATAAATGCAGCTGAACTGGCTTTACATTTGTACTAAATTTAGTTTGTTAAACAATCACTTCTATGTGGGTATGTACCAGCTCCTTGATAGCTTTTAATATGGAGGAACAGCTATTTTGCACAAGTGAAGGCAGGAGAAAGGAGGCATATATTCATAGCTTACTTTATCCCAGATTTTGTGAGTACACTAGAAAACTTGAACTCTTATTAATATATATTGTTATTTTGACAATGTCTGCATGATATGACTTCTGTATGTTATGTCACGTCTGCAACAGAAATGCTTTAGCCTTCTAGGATATTGGTATACTTTATGGGTAAAATGATAATAAAACCAGTTCCATTGCACTGCACAGGCATGTTCTGCGCTGCCCACAGGTTGTACTGGCACATCATATTAGGGAATCTGCTTTTTTCACATCATGAATCAATGCTGATTTTAGCAGCCAGAGGTCTGTGATGTAGACCTAGCCATTGTCTCAACAAGGTGTCCTAGGCCTCTTCTACACTGAGCTAGTTAAGTACTCTGGAGTTTTTTCTCTGTTTCTCCCCCTTTTAGCCACAGTGTTAACCCAGTGCTTTCCACTACTCAATGCCATGTAGTGTTTGTCCTGATTTTTTTTGTCAAAGATACCTGGTATTTCAAGTTGGTTAAGCTAATGCTTCTCGCCAAAACTGGGTAGGGAGAGTCATCTTTGGATGTTTCTGGGTTTATCCTTGAGAAGGAAAACTTTCAAACAAAGACTTTCTTTGGAAATACAGGGAGTAAATAAAAAGGTAGGAAGGGCAGGACACAACGTAATGGTGTCAGCCAAGAGACCAAGATATTTTGCTTCTCCAAAGTAATATAGAATTAATTTTAAACTTTTTGAGGATAGTAAAGTTTTTAAATAGAGATGGAACCATATGCTAATTGCATCAAAGTAGTAGTTTCTGCTTCTATATAGTCAGATGGCTACTTTGAAAATGTTGAATGTTAGATGTGCCAAAATACTTCTCTGATACTTTTAAAAAATGAAACTTCTGACTCTGTTTTGCTTAGTGATTTCTGTGTTCTGCAAAGATACCACCTACAGAAATAGTCATGTGGTAGAAAACCCGAAGTATTACCAGGTTTGGAGCAACATTAGTGTTATACTGTGCCCTTGATCATCTGCCCAGAGCTCACCTATGAAGTAAGAACTGGCCTGCAGACCAAGGCAGGGAGTAAGTGGCTTAATATGTGGATTTTAAAAGAAGTGCTGCAGTGTCAGCAATACGCAAGGGATTTTGTGTGCAGTGAATGCAGAGTACATCTTCAGAACAAAGAAGCAGGCACGAGCAGGTAATCTGAATGTCTGTGGCAAAACCGTTGAGTTGCTGCTGAAGCTACTGGAGGTGGGTGCTCTGTAGCTGGTGCATTTTCGTGCCTGCAGAATGACTAAAGATGAGAATGGGGAGAACTCTGCTGGCTCCATCTGTGACTCACAGCCATTTCATGGCATGCTTGTTGTAATGTGGGAGGATACTCAAGCTGGCAATTTTGTATGTAAAAGGGGCTGCAATATGAGGGCTAATGCAGAACTTTGAGTCAGTTCAGCTGCATAACAACAAATGGCATTCATAATTACTAGTTGTATCAGAAGAGAGTGGTTTCTCCCTTATTCAAGATGCATAATGTAATAGAACATAGAGAATGTTTTTTAGTTCAGTCTAGAACAGAATAAATTAATTTAAAAAATTTTAATGGATTAGAATATTGGTAAGGGAGTTTTGTCTGAAAGTATCCCTCTGGGTTTAACCCAGTTTCTTTCTGTATACTTTCTCTTCGAATATGTGAACATTTAGTGCTCATGGCATTATGAGAGGCTTTAGGTGAGAAGCTCTTTGAAGTCTTATAGAAGGCTGTACTGGTCGTGGCTAACCTGGGTCTGTGGTGTCATTTACCATCTTCAATGTCCAGTGGTCCCCAAAATATCTGATCAGCAGAGAGGTGATCATTTGTTGGCAAGTCCTCTCTCAACCTTATACGCAGATTTCTCTCTTCACAGAACTGTTAATAATGTAGCTCTGTGTCACAAAAATGGGCCATCGTAATTCAGAATAAGAACATGCTTATGGTCTGCATTTCATGTTGACATGCATCTGCTTATTGATTTCAATACAGGTACAGAATGCCTAGTACTAGTCTGTCAGTGTTCTTTAACCTTATTTATTTATTTTGAGGGATGCTCATTCCCTTGTTTACCTCTCTTGCAAAAACATCCCAGTTTGACTGTGGGATGATCTGGGAGATGCTTGGAACTATGAACTGTGCTCCACTGAGTCCTTGCTGGGGGTGCTGTCATCCCAGAAGCCAGCACTGAGTGACACCAAGCCTCTAACTTGCTCTTGCAGCTAGACAGGAGGCATATGGTGTCTAAATTCCTCAAACCCGATCTGGATTGTTGGTGCCCCAAGTAATTGCCCAACACACACTTCAATTCACTTCATTATCATTGGGGAGCATTGTTAATGTGGTTTGTATACTGGTTTCACTTAATTCAATCTCAGACATGCTTATATGTTAAAAATATTATATTCTTACTTCAGTAAAGTAAAAGATTTAGTTTGCAAAGTTTTGTGCAAGGTGTATGAAGTTGAAATCAGGATTCCAGTAAAATGCAACCTCATGCTGTACTTCATCTCAGCTAGTTTTTGTAATTGTCTGTTAGGATTCTTGGAAACTGAGAGAATGACCTGACAGCAAGATATTACTTCTGAGAACTAAAACTTAAAATCAGATAAGAAAGAAACACGTTGTAATTCATTTTCCTTTATAAAGTATTTTTTAAATATGGTTAAGATGGTTGAAGTTACTTATGCATCTTATATGTAGCTATACATTGTACTTTCTTGCTGTTAACATGCAGTTACTGCTTTGTCTTCAGTACTTCAGAGGCTGCACGTGCCTCACTAATACACATTGGCTTATTACTTAGAGCACTTCATCCAAACTACTGCCAGCTTATTGGTATACAGCGTGATAGAATCACAGATAGACAATGACTGTCGTCTTCAACTAGCCAGCAAACAATTTTGCTGAAGCCATCAATGAGAAATCAGCTAAGGACTTCTCATGCCTCAGGAACTCAGTAATGTACAAGTGATCATTCCTTCAGTTTTAGGAAGGAGATAGGTACTGAACTATTCAGAGTTTTAAACCAGGTAACACAACCTACCGAGTATTAGATTTAGAGTGAGTATTTACTATTTTAGAGACCAAAAAATATGGTATATGTTTAAAATGAGTATGAAAGAATTGAACTGATAAGCTGCAAAACATTTTGATCATTTTGTGCTGAATATTTAAGAATAATTTGCTTTTTACTCAATATGAGATATGCTGGTACTAAAAAAGTGATGAAAAAGTGATGAAGCTATACAACCCACACCGAAGCTGGATGGTTTTGAATAAAATATCTGGCAGCGATAATGGTCTTAACTGGGGGGCTGCTTACCCTACATAGTAATTCAGAGAGTTATTTCTGTCACAGCTAGCTGAATGGCACTGTAATTTTCAGTGAAATGATTGTAATTCAAACAAGTCCATGTGTATTGAAAAAAAAGATGAAAAATGCACATCTGTTTTTGACACAAGGTTGAATAAAATGACAAAAACACAGAGGAATACTTCAGAAAATGTTAATGTTATTGAAAATGTAATGCATTGAGATAGATTTAGTTTTTCACCTAATGTAAGCACTAACTGCTGTTAAAGTATGTAGTGCATTTTCCTAAAAAATATTATACGTGATTTTGAGTAGACATCTTTTTTCTGAGAATTTCTAGTTACGTTTCTTTGAGTTGAAAGTTTTATTCAAAAACTACTTTGAAAATATTTTTCAGTATCTTTCTTTATGTGTCTGTTTTGCTAACAATCATTTACCTCCTTCATACATTCCACTCAACTGAAACTTGCTGCCTGCATTAAAGATTTATTTCAAAAAATTAGACTGAATTTAATGAAAACATTGCTTGTCTTTTTGTTTCTTTCCTCTTACATTTGCATCTGTCCTTTCCTCAGCATAGCATCAGTGGTATTTATCCTATTTATTATCTTGTTTGGGGAAAATTTCCTCCTGTAAAGTTGATGCTCTCTTGTGTGGTCTGCATCTTAGACAAAGAGTGAGGTCAGGTTTTATTTTTATCTAGCTTTCTGAACTAGTTCACTCGTCTCTTCTTGATTTCCTTTAAACAGCAGTGTTCTCTTTGCAGCTACCCCAAGCAAGTTTGTGAATTCTTAATTGCATTTGACCTGTCCCCTCTACTCTGCTCTTGTGAGACCCCACCTAGAGTGCCGTGTTCTGCTCTGGGGTCCCCAACATAAGAAGAATATGGACCTGTTGGAGCAAATCCAGAGGAGGGCCATGAGGATGATCAGAGGGCTGGAGCACCTCTCCTATGAAGAAAGGCTGAGAGAGTTGGGGTTGTTCAGCCTGGAGAAGAGAAGGCTCTGGGGAGACCTTGGAGTGGCCTTGCAGTACCTAAGGGGGGCCTACAAGAAAGCTGGAGGGGGACTTCTTATCATGGAGTGTAGTTATGGGACAAGGGATAATGGCTTTAAACTAAAAGAGGGTAGATTTAGATTAGGTGTTAGGTAGAAATCCTTTACTATGAGGGTGATGAGGCACTGGAACAAGTTGCTCAGAGAAGCTGTGGATGCCCCATCCCTGGAAGTGTTTAAGGCCAGGCTGGATGAGGCTTTGAGCAACCTGGTCTAGTGGAAGGTGTCCCTGCCCATGGCAGGGATGGTGGGACTAGATGGTCTTTAAGGTCCCTTCCAACCCAAACCATTCTATGATTCTAGTATATGAAGCATACTTCTCAATGGGCTGCTATAAAGCTAAAGATTCTAGAACCTACAGTAAAATGAAAAAAGTTTTGGATTTAAAAAAAAAAAAAAAGGTCAGTGTAACTCCAGTGAGCGAAATTGAGTGCCGTGAGCAGCCAAGCCTTCTGACCAAGATAAATGCTGGTAAACAGTGTGTGTGTGTAAAATAGTTCACCAAATCCATCTGTGGGCATATAAATGTGACCCGACTTTTGAGAGGATCACCTTCCTTGAAACATGAGCATCTGTCATAGTGATGAACTCTGCATGATGGCAAAGGAGAGGAGTTACACCTGTGTTTACCCGTGCTTCTCTGATTATCCATAAAAGCCTGATTATTGGGTAGAAAAAGGTAAGAGGAGAAAGGGAGAACGCCACGCTTACTAGGAGCTCAAATGTTTTTTTCCCTAGAGTTCTCCATTCAGTTGGAGGAATGCATGAAGTTGGCTTGACTTGAAAAACCTGAATCAATATCTTTATGATAGCTACCCTTGCTATTACATACACAGTTAGGAGGCCACTGTCATCAAACTCTTTCTTATTTTTCAGGCATCTTTGCAAAGGCCAGCTGGAAAACTTGATTTAATTCTGCAGTGGTTGGTACCTATATTAAAGTCTGGCAAAATTACTTTTCACATGTTAGAGTAACACAGAAGGCTGCTTATGGTTTTCCTCTTTTCTTTCTTTATTCCTTCGATGATGCTAATGTAGGCACATTATGTGCATAGTGAATTTTAAGCTGTGCCTGCATGTGAAAGATTTTTGGAATTGAAACAGTTGGGGACAGGAGTACACGTTACTGTTCCTTGCGAGTGTTCTTGGAAAAGCTGTCAAGGACAAAGCACAGCTCCTTCTGGTGTCTGGCTTCTGTGGGGAAGATTTAATTTCAAGCATTCAAGAGCTTGCTGCTTTTGTGAACAGCTCGTTTTTTTTACTGATGGCATTATCATTTGGTATGCATAAGTGGGATGTTTTAAGTGGGATCACTGTTAAGTTTCCTTGCTGGCTCATGACCGGTTGTTGCTAAGAGATGTTCACACGTATTTGCTGTGTGAGGGAGTTCATCTCTGTTATGTAGATTTTGATAGCACGATCCAGAAAATATGAATATGCTAATGATTGAACAGTACAGAATGGGGGAAAAACATGAAGCTAGAAGCTCTAGATTTTGTTTATTTATTTTTGTAAATAGATTTTATAATTGTGTGTTATAATGGCAGCCATTTGCTCAAATATTTCTTTGGTCTTCTAAAGCAGAGCTTTCCAAACAATGAGTGAGGTGAGAGCAAGCAGAACAGAAATCATGAGAAGATGGCATCCAGGATGCCTGGCATTGTGAGCCTTCAGCTCTGGTGTGAATTGGGCCATCACAACAATATGGCTAATACTTATGGCCATCCAAGAATAGCTGATAAATATAAATATAAATATTTAATAATAAATATAATTATAACCTTTCCAAGAATGGTTAATATCCAAGTATTTTGATAAAAATTATTGAATATTTGCATTCAACAGCTGGATATGTCTGTCTGTAATTGAAGCTCTGCAGACCTGCTAATCTGAGGAACCAAATTGCTGCAACAGGTGTTACGTGTTGGAATTTCTATAGACTTCCATAGTACTTCCATAATACCTCTCTTGGCATTTAAGCACCACACCTTCTGTATCTAACCAAAGGCATATAAAAATTTAAGCCCATCAAAAAAACTACAAAACCTCTCAAAAAAGGACTTCTCTTACCTCGAACACAGTGTTTATCAATTCTAAAGTCCATCTGAACCCCCGCTACTTCAGTGAGCATTACCTATTTATTTCCATGTTATTAAGTTTCTCATCAGTGGGTACCATTGGATGGTAGTAGTACCTAACCAGGAAAAACAAAGAATTACAGGAAAATAAAAATGCAGCTTAGGAAGTGGTGGTACTTTAATAGTATTTGAAAAGGGAAGTGAATAAATAAGATGGTGGTATCCTGCTTTGCATGTTTTTCACCTGGAAGAAAAACAAAAAAAAAAAGTAAAGCCTTGATGGTATTTCAAAAGAGGAAAATTCATTTACTTTTTTTTTTTTTTTTTTAACTTTAGGCTTATGCAGTGAACATCATGCTGCTGACATGAATTTCAACAGGGATTTCTGCATCCCTATAACTGGATAATGTTTTCCTATGTTCCCCAATTCAAATATTAGTTGAAATCATTTATTTGAATTGGAACTACCCTTCCTGAAACAAATGT
This sequence comes from Anseranas semipalmata, assembly GCA_013399115.1. Classification (NCBI taxonomy): domain Eukaryota; kingdom Metazoa; phylum Chordata; class Aves; order Anseriformes; family Anseranatidae; genus Anseranas; species Anseranas semipalmata. The sequence continues at coordinate 692,038 of VXAA01002552.1, read as the reverse complement.
TTCTTGTGGTAATAATGATACTTCTTCATAGTGGTAGCTCTTGGTATAATGAATAATCGTCTCACTTCTGATTGTTTAAAAAAGTAAATATTGGTGTCCGAAGAATTAAAATGAGGGACTCCCAAAATTGGCCTTGTCTAATTTATGCTTATCTTTTTATCACTTTTTTTTCCCCACGTCATCAAAATACCTTTTCACTTCTCTTTTTTCACTTGATAAAAGCAACACAAAAGCATTTCTAATATAAATGCATTCAGTTCCAGCAGTCTAGCAAAGTACTATATTTTGCTTGTTGGTGTCAGATAGAGAAAAAAACTTTCATTGAAGAAGCAGTTTTTGTTTTCATGCTTGCAAAGAACTCATCACAAACTGTACAGATATTGTTCTAATTAGGAAATATTACCTTGACTGTGTGTCCTTAATTATTTTCATAATATCTGATAGATAATGAACTATTTAATACAGGCATAAAAATAACTTTACATTTCAGTGGTTTGACTTTGAAATTATCCTGAAGTACTTTGACTCTGGAAATGTTCCTTGGTCTATAGCTATAAGTAAAAAGGGTCACCGATGAGCTATTCAATGGGCAATAATTGGAGAATTAACATGGAAAAATGATTTACTCAGCTAGGAAAACATTCCAGCATAACTTAAAAGCTGGACAATGTCTCAAAAAACAAATAATTAAACTAGCTGTTTCTAGCTTAATTGTGCTAAAATTCCTAACAGATTTGATTATCTTTTTTTTCTTGTGAATTACTGTTAGAGTAGATAGAATAGATTTTGGCTAAGTAGACTGTAGACCCATCAGTCTTGCATCTCGTTGATACTGCTTAGTGATGGGAATTTTCTAGTAACATTTTGACTTTGTTTAGTCTAAATGTAACTGCAATACAGAAAAAAAAAACATTTTAAGTGCTATTTTTTTTCCATCCAACTCAGTAAGACTTAAACTTTAGCTTAAGTTTTATTCTGACAGAGGGCTGTCTTCTGCAGCTGAGCTGTGCTGGACAATGTACAGTTGCTGTGCTGTTATTTCTTGGCTGGTGTAGGTCGTCTTTTAACAATAAGTGCACAAGTCCTCAAGCAGAGTCAAAGTAGAGGAAGTGTGGATTTCAGTCCTACAATTCTGTGCAAATAACCATGATGTTCACTTAAAGTGGTTATAAAGTAATAGCGCACTGAGAGGGAGTCTCATCTACTTCAGTTAATCATACTGTTTCTAAACTTATGAAACTCTTCAAAATGTTTGCTATAGTTCTGGTTTAATATGAATTTCAAGCCCTTTAAAGGCATAAATAGTTAAATAGTTGCATTGGTTGCCCTGATATCTCAACACCCCCCCACCGCCCCATGCTAGGTAATTTGTGTTCGTAAGTGTCTATGACAATTCATGTCATAGAATTTCAGGATCAGACTGGATCAGACAATGGCATTCTTGTGTAGTAATGAAGCTCTGTTCAGATCTACTAACATAACAGAATGTCCCTGTGAAATAAATATAATTAAAAACAATTTAACCAAAAAAAAGTCAATTTTCTTCAAGAAGAACTAAAGAAAGAGAAACCTCTTCTGCAAACCCTGATAGTATTTGCCCAATGTTTTAATCTGTATTTCCCCAAAAGAGTAGAAATAAAGTGGAGGCTATCATGCAGTGCATGCAATACTAGCTCCTCCCCAGTACATTCCTGAAGCTGGAGTCTCTTTAGTGTTTAGAAAATGGTAACCACAAGATGCATTCTCTCCTAATTGTAAATTGCCTCTTACAGGCATTAATATTGTTTGGTATTGCCAACATTAACCACATATGATATCTAGAGAGGAGAATAATAAACAGATCAGGACAACTGAGAATTTTAGTGAAGACATTAATGTTTAATGTGATAATTCAGGTCAGAGCCTTTCCAAAGGTGGGTTCCTCCCCTCCCAACATAGCTCTGTCTATGCTTAATAAGAAATTTGAAAGCTCAGTATGGTAAAAACTTACAGTAAAAGATAAATTTATGTCATTGTAAAAAGGCCTTGCATTAGATGTTCCATGATCCAGGCTTATTTTTATATTTATGCTTTGGGGTGCTTTGGTATACATCCTCCTGCCTGCTGTCATTCTCTTGTTCTGGTTAGTTGTCTATTGCACTTTCCCTCCCTCCCCACCTTTTCAGCTACACTACTAGAAATAATCATCCAAAGCCAGTCCAGGGCTGTAACCATACATTACTGAGAGTAACTCATGCATTTGATTATATCACCACCTCCAAATCACTAGTATGTCCATCTTTCTGAAAGCTGATCTTAAGTTTTCATATCTTTGCTCCAAATGTTACAAATGTCCACCTCTTAAAAAATATGATTTCAAATATGCCTCCTGATTCACTATATTACCAACAACTCCAGTTTTCCTTCACATTGTATTTTTTCTGTTGCTGTGTCGCCCCCCCCCTCCCAAACAGATCGAAGGCATTAAAAGCAGCTTATGGCATTAGATGCAAACAAGGGTGCAGGTTAATGGATAGAAATAATAAGACAAAACTATTTTCATGTGTGTGTGGTTATTTTTTTTTTTTTTAGTATATTATCCTTTCCCTCAGGAGCAGGCACCTTGGGCTTATATTTAATTGGTCTGTATTTTATTGGCAACTTCAGATCTCCTGGAAAAATAAAATACACTTATATTAGCAAATCAGTGCTTTATTTGGTTTTAAGAAAAAGCTTAAAACATTATAAAGGAGGATTCTCTTGCAGAAAGTTGTTCTTAAAATAAAAAAATAATAATAATATAAAAGGAAATCAACACATGTACATTGTAAAAATGTTTTGTACTTGCTTGATCTTGTTTTATATGTAAGCTCTCTAGTATCTAAAGTTGTGTTCCCCCCTCCCCCCCCAAAAAACAAAAACAAAAACAAAAACAAAAACAAAAACAAAAAAAAACACAAACTTGAGGGCGATTTCAGCTTGATGACTTGGGGAATATTCATAGACACTATTGAATTATTGCCAATAGTGGAAAACTTATGTTAGAATCTACCTAATAACCTAACAGAACCAAGTCAAGTGGAAAGGGTGGAATAAAAGGAAGAAGGGCCCAAGGTGCTACTGAAATGTCAGAAAAAGCAGAAATCTGTTGTGATTTTTGGAAAATAAAAATAAAATAAAATGAGAGGGCCTTACTAGATAATAAAATGTAAAACTTCAGAGTTTCCTAAGCTTTGCTGTATGAACAGACATTACTGTGGGACTGTGCTTCAGCAAAGAGCAAGCAATGACTATGCAGCCAGGGCTGTACAAACCTTTTGAGCCCTCTGTGCTAGTAGTTTGGCATGGCAGTTAAGAAATAGCAAGAACTATTTATAGCTTTGAGATCTGGAGATAATATTTAGGTCTTGCTGAACTAAAGATACAAATCCTATTAGATCAAAATTGTGGTAGCAATTAACTTCATATTCTTGCACCAGGAGGAAGAAAGAGTAGGTATGTGCAGGAGGGAGCAAGTAGAAACAGCTAATTGCTTAATTCTCTTGCCATACCCTTGATGCCCTCCCAAAATAATGAAGGTGGAATGTAAGTCATTGTGCATCATGACTCTTAATGCAGTTTTAGATCATGTGGACATCCTTACAAAGAAAGCTGTTTCTACATCGTGTTAATACTTTCATCTGAGGACATATTACCTATCCATTTCTGTCTTCAAAGCATCATATAAATATAGAATTTATGCTTACAAAGGATTTATTGTCTTTCAATTCAACTGATTCAATTATTTAAACAAAAAAAAAGCAAGTAAGCAAATAATGTCTTGAGAGCTACGATGGAAGTTTGCTAAAGGACATCGTGGCAGACTGGAATTTGGAAATCTTTGATTTGTGTTTGCAAGTTCATTCTTTCTTCCATTTCAAATGAGGAAATGATGTAGAGAGGCATTATTTATATTTTATTTTCATTAAATAATTAACCAAATCCTAAACTGACCTGAACAGTCATTAGGATTTAGATCATGTTCTTCCATCAGTGGCTGCCATTTTAATTAGAGATTCCAAAACTAAGGTGAGTTGCACGTAGAATTTATAGTTTAATCATCACTAGGAAGAAACAGAAGGAATATCTAAGTGCTGAATAAGTATGCTTGTGAACTTGAGGCAAAAATATAATTCTAATTTTGTCTGGAATGCTATTCAACACTTCTTAGCCTTTGTTCTAACTGCTTTGTTATTTCTTAGGATTCATGTAAGATTGTGTATGTGGTATATTGATGAAATATGTACAGACTGCCACTTTCAAATTTTCATATTAATACAGACAAAAATACTTTTCTAGGATATTGTATACAGCTGCAAAATTGGAGTGTCCTTGATCTCTGGCTGAGATGACTTGTAGCTCCAGTTCTGTATTCGCCAAGTTTTATAACTTGAGTAAATAAGTGTCTTCTTCAATAACAGGAATTCCTCACTGTCATTCTGTGATATTAGGACACCTCTGCGTTTTTCTGTTATCTGGAAGCTGAGGGAATTCTACAGTACAGCAGTCACGCTTCTTCCATAAAGTGAGCTGTTTTGCTGCAGCTGAGTAACCCTGCTTTGGATTTTTATTATGAATGAATACAAGACAGTGAGTCAAAGATAACTGCTTCAAAAATTCATTAGGGAAGATTACTGTGCAAAGCCTGTAAGAATCAAGGCCAGTAAATGAATGGTGAAAATAAACGGTCAATAAGTGGCTTAAATTTTCAGTAATTGCTAGTCTCTTTAGCAGACCAATGGCAGCTCTAACTGAAGGCTCAGTAAGCTGCTCCTCTCCTCCTTCCAATTTCCTCAGGATTGGCAGTGGCAAGTTTTTTGATCCTTTGAGTTCCAGATATATAAATACTCTGAGCTGAAGTCCACGTTACATCACAGTTGAGTAAATGACAGTGGTTCACAGAAAAATGGTATTGAGTTAGTTCTCTTTGGCTGATCAGAATCAGAAGCAGCATGCAGCTTATATTCAAGTGTTTCCAAGTTAGTCTTTGTGCATTCATATTCAAATTGATAGTAAGTCTCAGGGCTCTGATGTATCTAATGTATCTGAATCCAAGTTAAATTTGGGACTTCTGTCTGTGTTGTTTGTCTCTTCTCTACTATGACTTAGTGTGCTGGATCCTTAGGCAAAACAACTGTAATAGCATCTACACTGTATCGTTTTAGCATTGGTGTCGTCATGAGTATCAGGCAACTAAGTACTGATGTTATGAAAGCTTGCCTTTTATTTCTAATTGGGACAAGAACAGAACTGCTGCCATAAATCACTAGATTCCCTGGCTGATGGTTTACTTTGTCTTCTGCGGTCATTTTTGACCTGAGAATGTCTGCAGCAACATTTTCCAGTTATGTGTTTTGGCACTTCCAAGGAGTACAGATGGATTTCTCTGGCACCTGTTATACGTTCTGCCTCAGCAACATCCGAAAGGGCTGATGTAACCTACTTGAAAAAAAAAAAAAGGAATGATGGACTGTGTTTTTCATCACATCTTAGCTATCCTTTCATTGCAACCCAAATGTGACTAAGGCTGTGGTACCAGCGTAACGGCGCCAGTGCAGGGAAGAGCTTACGTACCAGAAGGATGAACTTGTGTGATGTTGTGCAAACGTACTCCTTAGTATGTAATGGAAGATTCCAAACTTCAGTTAATACCAGGCCCAGATGTTGACTCGGAGAAAGGGATCCTCTGTCTCAAACCTGCAAGACAAGTTATTTCTTCTCTTTCAGGCATTTCAGTAAAGAATCCACTATTTCATCTTGAGTGGACTGGTGTTTTTATTATCATTGGATCAAAGAGACGGGCTGAGTTGTTACTGTCTGACCACACCATTTCAGTGCTCAGTTTACTTGGTATTTTCAGAAATATGGACATCTTACAGACCCAATTTGATACTATATTATGGAAGAATTTTTAATTCTTATGATAGCCAGGACTGTAATGATAACTCATGTACTACTGCTTGAATGATATCTTCTACTGCAGAGACTTTTCTCTCTACTTTTCCATCTTCTCTTTCCCCACTTTTTCCATACCAATTACTTCATATTTGGCAGCTTTCTTAGGACCTGCTCATTGAAGAGCCTGTATGGTGGTCCCTCTTGTCATTTTAACAGCAGCAGCAAAATCAATTACAGATTTTTGTCTGAAAGAGTCCTTTTAAATTGTTTCCTTGTCCATTGGCTCAATTTCAACTAACATCCCACTTTCACTGCATTTCCAGCCCAATTAGTTATGTTTCCTTCTTCTCTAAGGTTAAGCCTACCTCGATTTTTTTTTTTTTTTTTTTTTTTNTTTTTTTTTTTTTTTAGTAAGAGCGAGCACAGTGGTCTTCAATAGTTATTTATTTCTATGAAAGCTGCCAGTGTGATTTCTGAGTTTATTAGAGGGTATTTGGGATTGATCCTCATAGTAACGCTGGGCATAAAAAACATCCTGGAGAACGAGTTTGTTGTCCTTCAGCTGCCTTTTAGTTCAGAGACGTCTGTCACATGCAGGACATTAAAAATAACCTAGTGGTTAATAGCTGCCTCAAAATAACAGCCAGCAAAGTATTTAGAAAAAAGGAAATGAGATCTAAAATTGTATTTCTGAAAAGGGTCAGTTAATTACTGATGTATTTTAAATTCTGGCATGATTTCTGCTTGGCTGCTGAAATTTGCTGTGTTTTAACCTGTATCTGTTTTAGCCAGAGGCAATATGTCTAAGACTGGATGTAGAGGGGGTTTTAATCTAGCTGTCTGCAGAGAACCATAGGCTTGAAAAGTGTTGATCATGTCCTAGTGTGCCGTCAAGCACAATTTTTCACCACATTCCACATTTTTAAATGACATTTAGAATATTTTTTTTACAGACTATTGTTGTCTTTTTTTTTTTTTTGTAATTATCATATTTCTGCAAATCATGGAAAACTTGAGTATTTAGTATGAACCAGTGTAGTTCTGTGTAATAAAAGCTGTAAAGCGGAAATCTGCTTGAAAGTACCATCTCTAGAGTTTCAATAATGTTTAATTACAGCATGCTTTTCTTTAGAATGTATTTTTGTTTGAAAATATCAATAGAACAAGATTTAGAAATAATTAAGAAAGGCAATTTACCTGCATCTGAGCAACATTTCATGAGAAAACAAACTTCTCTTTGCAAAGTTCAGTTTTTTCTTTCTTAAAAGAAATTCCATTAAAAAAACAGCAATGAAAAGCTAAGTAGTCAAATGTATGAAAATAACTTTCCAACTAAGACTAGGATTTACCAAACTGGTATTCGAGTAGTGTTTGAGAACAAAAGGAAGGACTAGGAAAGTGCATTGATTTGGCTGCCTCTGATAATAATAATAAAAAATAATCCAAGTAAGATACAAAGGATGCTCTCAAATACTTTCTTGATCTTCGAGGGGTTAAAGAATCAGCAAAAAAAAAAAAAAAAGTATATATATATATATTTCTTATTTGCCCTGAGTAGTGAAGGCAAGCACCCCTCTCTTTTCTCTGTACTGATAACATTCACTGGAGTTCCATTAAATCTTCACTGGTTATTTAAAGAAAAAAATAAATTATAATGGTGCTTGCTTCTGTAATAGAAAAAATATATAGGCATGCAGTCAGCTTTGATAAGTAGGAAAACGTAAGAGATGACACTACTATTTTTAACTGCGTGTTGATGTAGGAGGTTAATAGGGTTTTAGTAGAACCTCTGCCCTGATCGCTCACATCTTTTGGATGGCTAGCTAAATTTACCTAAGCCTCTGGTCCATCTGAAAATAATGGAGACAGAATGAATATCTGCACTAGCACAGCTAAGTCAGCAAAATAAATTCAGAAGGGGGAAAAAACAAACCACTTTATAGCACAATTAGCTTCTTGACTTCTCTAGGCCTCCCTCACGATAATTCCCAGGGTTCTGTAACAACTGAGTTAAAACCACTGCATCAGTTCCTTGCAGGACCTATACAAGCTGCAGTTTCCAGTGTAGCTAACAGCATTGTAGCCATAACTGTTTATATCTGTGCTTTTTCTAAGTGTTTTGCTGTGCTTGGGGTAAAAGAAGTTCAGCCGTAGTTTGAGACAATACAGCGAGTTGAACCAGAATGAGAATTCAATTGCCTGTTTATTAACTCTATATCTAATTTTCTCAGGCTGAGAAGGCTCTCATCTTTGCTTTTGTCTTGGCTCTATATAAACTTTAAACATCTTGAAAACACCATGGTATATGAATTTCAGTGAGGAGAGGTATTTCTCATCCATGTTTTTTTTTTTTTTTTTTCTGTTTAGATAGACCTAATGTAAATGATGCTGCTAGTGCGTGTTGAGGGGAATATACCATGTGTCAGTCACAGAGGGGGAATGTGCTGAAGCGCTAACAGGAGAAAAAAAATTTCTCTTCCTACACTTGTGCTTGTAGCTGAAGGATTGTCAGTATTTATGCTCTGGTCACAGTCATGTTTAAATACTTGACTGGAATCATAGGTTTAATTTGTTACTTTTTGACTTCTTAAGTCACGGAACAGTTATATGAATCATGCATGGAGATGCACATTTTTATATGCTTTGCTAAGAGAACCATTAAACAAACTAACGAGGCAAAGGCAGGGGCATAGAAATGCATCCTGAATGTTCCTTTGTCAGTGATCAAAAATCAAGAAAGTGTTGCAAGCCACGTGGTAGTCACTGTGTGCACTGTGAACTCTGGCAACAGATCCTTTTACGTTACTGGTTGTGAGGGCTTAAGACTCCAAATCTTGTGGGAAAGAAAACAAGAAGCTGAAGTTTTCAGCATTTGAGTGATAATGTGATCCTTCTCCCACCCATAACTTTCATTCTGCTTCTTGCTTGACATCCCAGCTACTTGGACTGATTAGAGGAAGGTGTAGCCACTATTGATTGATGGTATCCATTACTTGGTGAGCGCAAAGCAGCCCAGCCTGCCACACTCTGTTATACCTTGTCTCTGGAATATTAAACGGCAGTGTCATCAAGGGCCGCTTATACCTATTGGGTTGCTGTCTGCTTGGTAATGCCTTCAAAGAAATAGTTGTTAAATAGCGTTCCAAACGATATCTAGATTTCACTTTATTTTGGAAGTGTTTCCAGTAGCAGTTTCTAATGCATCTTTCAAATGACTTTTGTGTACAGTCTGTTGTAGAAGATACAGAGGAACTGTGTTTCTAAACTTAAAAGGACAGTCAAATACAGAAGTTATTCTGTATTCCTTTCCTTTCATTTATAATTTTAACTGTTCTCTAAATCTTTATTTTATTTTATTTTATTTTATTTTATTTTATTTTATTTTGAGATTTCTCATATATGGCCTGTGTACTTTCATTTGCTAACCTATCAGTTTTGAAAGCTTCATCTGCTTTTCTACTCGCTATTTAGGTAGTTTGGGCAAAGGAGAGATTATCATTCTTAGCTTGTAAAACCAGAAATATTTTGAAGCGATAAGTGGTAGGGAGGTCAGCTGAGATCTTCAAAACATGCATTACTTCAGCATGCTATGGTCTTAAAACCTGAGGATTAGTGTTGAGGTTATAGAGTTTTGTCATATGTTATGATTTCCTCATTCTGACTTTATTTAATTTAATCTCAAGGAATAAAATTATTATTTTTGTAGCTGTAAAATCTGAAGTTTTAAGTATAGTATTGATATGTAGTAGGAGGAGTAGGTAGAGGGATTATTAAATATCCCTATGCAGCTTTGATGTCTATGCTGGGATCAAAGCCAGGTAAATTATGGAAAAATACTTATAATTGTGCTGTCTATTCAGAAACACATTTTGTTTCTAGTGTCATTTTAATATCCCATAAAGGAATTTAAGATGCTCCTGTTTTCTTTTAAATCAGAGAATCTGCATAGGGGAAAATAAGGTAACTTCTCTCTGCCTTGAAAATAAATGTCTGTAAAAGCACAAAATAGTACAGGCATAATGGTTACAGTGCCAATTAAACATGCTCTGATTTAAATAGCTCAAATCCCAAACAGCGTTGCAGTTGATTTACAATACTGATACTTTCTCTGCAAGTAACACTAAAATTGTTGCAAAAATATTTCAGCTGTGATGTGGCTTCTCAGTCTTACTATTCTAAACCCTTTCCTGTAATTCAAATGGTATTAAATGCTGTACAGAATTTACTGTACACATCTTTACTGTGCTAAAAAACAACCAAAAAACACCTTACATTTCTTAAGGGTCTGACTGCTAAGTCTTTCAAGGTATCATTTGCTTCCGTGATCACCTGTCTCACTGCATAGACTTCAATCTAAAAGTTAGTCTTTCTACATGTCACTTGTTCAGATTCGGTCATTTATTAATTAAAGAGGATACATACTTAATTGCACTAAAGTGAATTGCCTTAAAACATGAGAAATATCTAAATGATGGAAGCCGCCAACTTAATAATTGAGAGTGATAATCATATACATTTTTATAGAGGTTTTATTTGAATATACCTAAGAAAAGTTTCAGATTTGTGGTGTGTTTCTCAAAGACCTGATTTAACTTATCAAGAAATCCACCAAAATATGAGGCCAAAAAGCATTAATTATTGAATGTGGTAAACCTGGGTGGATTTTAAATTTGGCAAAGCCAAATAGAAGTGTTCCCTTAAAAGGAAGAAGGAAAAAAAAGTAGTGTGGATCCTTGAATTATTACCTGTTTAGTAGTAATGCTAAGCATTTTTAGTGGAAATTGGCTTGTAATCTTACTTAATCAGTTCTTACATGTGTAGCACATAGCTGAATACATGAATGGCATATGTTCATTCTTTAATGAATCCTGTGAGAATGATTCATTAAACAGGTAAATTTGCTGTTGACAGGACACGTTTCGCACCTTTATTTCTAGTGCCTTAAAATTGCTAGCAAAAACTATTCAGGATGAGTGTAATCATTCTCTTCCTACAGTTGTGAGGTTAACCTTGATTACTTGAAATAAACTGAAAAAAAAAAAAAAAAGAGAGGATAGGTGTATTCTCCTTTCCTCTTCACTAAGCATGATTTTTAAACCCTAAACTAGGTTGATCAGAACTAGGTGTTGTCTATCATACCCTGTATACCAATCTGTCCTAAAAGAACTGTACTTTTTACTTCAATTCACTAAAGTGAAGCAGGCAGTATGTAGATCTTGTTTGTGTTTAAGCCTAAAAATAGGTTTATATTCAGGCTGAGAGCTGGAAGGTCCTAATGGTCTGTTAGGTCAGACCTTACATGCGGGTGGTTTTACCCATTCAGGGTGCCTGGCCTGAGGGACGTGAAGAAGAGGCTGATGTAGAAGCTGCAGCTACTAATGAAGCGTTTCCTTCATGGCTAGAAAAGGTGGCGTTGCTGGAGACCACTGTGGACAAACTCTTTGTAATGCACTGCAAGCTACCCAGCATGCTGACTGCTGCCAGGTCCTTAATGCAGGGCTGTCCCATTAAAAATCGTAATAAAAGGAAACAAAAACTAACAAAAGACAACCTTACTCCAGGGTAGGGTTCCAGTGGTTGTATGCAAGCTGAAGAGAGCAGAGAAGCTTTTGTCTGAACTGTCCTAATCACTTGTATGTGAACTAGAAATGTCTTGTCTGCAATAGAACTTTATTGTATTACAACAACACGATAAGGGCTAACAACAGTTAGTTTGGGGATTTAGGGTACCACCTCCTGTTCTAGTGAAGTGTTTTTCCCAGGAAGCTTAGAAGGTCTGCACACACCTAGTGTCAAGGCTGTTTCTTACGTTTTGCTCAGTTTTACTGGCAAATTTGAGGAAGAACATCTGAGTTATATGCCCCAAAATCTCTTGGAGAATCAGCTAGGGCAGCGGTCTCCAAAATTCTTTCATTGTGCACCCCTATCAGTAAAAAAATTTATGAACATGCATCCCCAATGTATGTATTTATTTATAATTTATATACATGTACTACTAAGGTTCTAATAATTTCTTTCTGCACACCCAAAGTATTGCCTTGCACTTTGGAGACTACTGAGCTGGAGCATTATCAGTGGATCTTTAACCTTTGCTTGTGTAAGTTCCTAAAAGACAGGTTTATGTCTTTCATGTGTGAATGACCAGAGAAACAGAGAGGTGCTTTTGAGTTAGTTTTGGGTAAGTTTTTTGACTATTTTTCAAGCTCTGTTTATCTTTAATATTACAGAAAAATGAATTTCATGATTAGAAGTTGGGTTTATGCCTGTAGATATCTGAAAATGAATTGGTATTTCTGTGTATCACTACAGCCCATAACCTGACTAGGAACCAGAAAGGCAAAAGTAGCAGGGAGTATAATATAAGGATTATTAAAAAAACACGTCTAATTTATTTGGACTTGTATATTTAAAATTATTTATATTAAGAATGGTTTAAATAGGTGTAGGATAAATGATTGTACTGTCATTGGATTACACACAGTTTTTTTTTTCTTAGCAGTCCTAGAGATCTATCACTAATTTTCCTTTGCTCTTTACCTATTTGATAGCTTTTTATTATTGCCATTGAAAGATAGTAGTTCAGGTGGATTGAATCCTTTAGGAAAAGGAGAGGGCAGAAACTTGAACAGAATATATCACAGACCTGCAATTTTTAGTATTGTTACACAGGCTAAGTCAATGAGGAAAAAAACAGTTTATGAACTGCATGTTTCCCTCATTCTACTGGACTAGAGACCTTTAAACTCTATATACCCGATGTTGCAGAAACTGAATTGAAAATATCTATCAGAACCCGACATTGATTGTACATGCTAAGATCTTGGTATGGAACATTACTCAGATACAGTTCTTTCCCATTAATCCATCTGTTACTTATTCATGGGTCAAAACACACTGGCACTGCCAGAAACTGTTCAGAAACAGGATAGCATAGTATGGCCCAGATTCGCACAGCCTAAATTCCACCTAATTCCACCTAAATCCTTTTGTCTGATGTTTCCTACTGGCTGCATGCCTCTGGAAGCCTGGAGCCAACCAATAAGAACCACCAGGCATGAGGCCTATTGTGGAATTATATGGGATTAAAACTGCATAAATCTGAGCCATTGCTATGCTCTTCTGTTTTTTCCTGGGAGCACCAGTGTCAGCCTTATCTGACACAGATATGCAGACTACAGACTATACAGCCCCAGTGAAAATGCTACCAAGTCTTATAGTGTCATTTCAACATCCATTCCAAGGCTTAACTGCTCTATCAGCTCCTGAGGATGTGTTTTTCTACTTCCCTCCTTGGGAGTGGGGAGAAAGATTTGCTCGGATGCTTTCAATGGATGTAGGCAGTGTTAGGCAACACATTGGTTAGATGTGTACCTAACTATTGAAATATTATATGCAGAAATACTCTGTGTTTAGGAAATTATAAGGTTCCTTTACAAGATATCTTTACCTTACTCTTATGATTCTGCCTCAGGAGAAAAAAAAAAAAAAGGAAGATAGCTCTTCCTTTATACTTGTTTATAATGAAGTGTGGGAGTGTGGGAGTTTGAAGGCGCATTGAAATTGTGGGTGTTGGTTTTTTATTTGTTAGATTTTTTTTCTTTTGTGTTTTCTTTTGGTTTTTGTATTTGTTTTTGTTTTGTTTTGTTGCTGTCTTTCTTTTTAATGTTTTTCTTTTTTATTTTTTTCTTGTTGAAATGACATTGAGGGAAAAATACCATCATCCAGTATTTTAAGTATACAGTCTCTCCCAGTGCTCTTTGTGCTTTTGGTCTTGTTCTGTACTTAATCTGGAACATATCTTTTGCAGTTTTTCCCCTGTAGATGGGTCACCTTTCCTTGCTGGCCTGAATGAATTTGAGCATCTGCAACTCCCTCCTGTAGGTGTATGTTTACTGGTATTTAGTGATAAGATGTTCCTCAAGTATTCTCATTACTAGAAACAAATTTATTAAAGATTAATTATTTTAAAAGGAATCTGTATTTATCTTATCTGACGTCTTAATATCCCCGATGACCATCACAGAGATTTGCCTGCTTCATACATGATATTTGCAGTGGCTCCTCAATTATAATAATTGTTCCACAATGAAAGCAGTTCTCCATTTTGAGTCCTAAGGAATGGCACCTTTTATTCCTTCCTTTTTTTTTTTTTTTGGTCACTTTCTGTCTTAACCCAAATAAGGTGTGTAGATTTAGTTGACCTAGGGTCCAAACCAATCAAATCCAACAGTTCTGACAATCATCCCTTAGCAGTTCTTGTTGTTGTAGTCTTAAGCATTCTTTCTTCATTATGGATGGCTTCTTTTTTTTTTTTTTTTTCCCCCAAACAGATTTCTATTGAATTAAATCCTAGTACCTCTGCTGGAATTCACAAATTTATGCAGAAGAGCTCTAAAATCACTACACTATTTTAATACAAACTTACCAATGGAAAAAACAATGCATGATCTTATACTTGTATCCCAATGTGGTGTTTTGTTTTACTTATTCAGCTTTTTCCTCAGATTTTTAAAAGCATCTTTTATCTTTCATTTAAGTAGATCAGCAACGTTATTGTTCCTAACTAGCCAAACCACAGGATACATCAATTTAAAATCTGTGTCCGTTTTGAAATATGTGCAAATCTCTCTTAAAACAAACTTTGGTCAACTTCAAAAAGCTAACTGGCATCAGAAAGTTATAGTCCAACACTTCAAACTTGAGTAAAGATAGGTTCCAGATCTGGATTTGCATGTTATGAGTAAAGTTTGCTGTTAGAACTCTGTGTTGACTCCTACAATGTATGCAATTCTGAATAGAAGACAAAAATTGATAGTATAGAATACTACACTTTTCAAATGTGATTCTTCATTGTGTTCTTGAACTGTTGGGCTGGATTGGAAAATGATGGGCATGCTTATCTGTTTTTGAAAATAGAATGTGTAACTGCCTGATTTATCAGAAAACCACAGCCAATGGGAATTCCACTATATGTAACTATTGCGTTTTTCAAAGTTTGTGCACAAATGTTTATATATGAAATATGTATATTTGCATAGTACAAGATAGACTGGATTTTTGTGAGAGTACTAGCTTCGTGTGTACTATTTAGCTAGTGATACTGTGGAAATAGTAGTCGTAATATGGCTTATTAGTTTTCTATTGTAGTGGCTCTGTTTTATGTCTATAGAACATACCCTATATTCATACATAAATATTGCTCCAGTATTGCAGTCTTTATGTATGGCATGCTATATCTTTATTGCACTGGGAAAACTGGCACATTCTCCTTCTTTCATAGATTGAATCATAAAATTCTTTTGTTCTCTTCCTTTGGCTTTGTTATGGACTAAAGAACATAGAAGAAAACAGTGGCTAGTTTAGTGAGGAGACTGTGAGGAGTCTACATTTTAAGGACTGTTAACAGCACAAGCCACTGAAATACTATTTTTCTACCTAGCAATTACTAAAATGAACCCACAAGTGTATGAACTGAGAAGTAAGTGGATCCTTCATTAGCTTAATGATAAATTGAGACAGAATGAAAAAATGATTGTGTTAACTTGCCTACTTCATCAAGCAGTCAGCAGCTACTGCATATTCTACTGTATATTCTGACAAGAATTTCAGAGAAGCATAAAAAGGGAGCACCACCCGGTGTGGGGTGATGTTTGAAGACCTGATTGGACATTGTCCAAAGCAACATGTCATGAGTTCAGTATTGACCCTGTTTTGAGCAGGAGTCTCAACGAGGTGACCTCCAGAGGTCCCTGCCAGGCTGAATTTTTCTATGAAAGTGTAAAGATTTTGAGGGAGGTTGGATGATAATTTAAAAGTTGTTTTTGATGCCTCGTTAGCACAGTATTCAATTTAAAAGAAAATAAATGTAAATCTCTGCTGAATACATAAATTAAAAAAAAAAAATGAAGTGCTTTTTGAGTACTTGGGCAAATTAATTAGATATATGCTGAATGGAGACTAGTGAAACTGGAAGCTCATCAGAAAAAATCAGACACCTCTGCTTCCTCTTCCTGCTGCCAAATAGGAAGTTTATTTTGGAAATAGCTGCAACAACAAATACCATTTTCAGGAAAAGAAATTTGCCTGAGTTGGGAGCAGATTTGCTAGATATTTTTGTTGTTTTTATCCATATATGTTCCATCAGTAGACTTTCATTTTGTGTACCATTAAATAAGTCAAAGAATGGAATAAAGATTTCATGCAAAAAGATCTGACCAGCACTATAGAAAGGGGTTTTCTTGAACTTCTTGGACTGTCTTTGGTAGGATTGTAGGGAAGAGAATATTTTTTTTTGTATCTGGAATGTATAAGAAATCTTGAGGGATAAACACTCAAGTTAAATCTGGATATCCAGTGAAGAAAGACTGCTTCCTGGATTCCACTGTTTCGATTTTAATAAAAGTACAATATATGCTGAATTAACACTTTGTGAATACTCATGCTTGACCTGAAGCTTTGTGAATATTCTGATATTCAGTATTTTAAAGTAGCTGATATTTCTTTTTTCCTAGTGCCTAGAGCCTTCAGTCTGCCTGATAGCATGGAAATGGGAAAGGCAAAGGAGAAACAAGGGAAAAGGCTATTATACTGCAGATCATTGTTATGAAAAATTTAACTATGGCTTATCAAAAATTTAATTCCGTCTGATGAATGAACTGTGCAAATATAAAATGAATTCTTTGCTTTGATTAACTAAAATGGAGGGACTTAAGAATTCATTCCAGTACTGTAGAATAAAGTGCTTTTGGACTGTCATAATAACCTCAGAGCTCTGTCTTCCTGATGTAAGTGTATGGAGGACATGAATCTTTTGCTCTCTTAGGCCTGATCTGTCTAAATTAGAGCTGTAAGACTGTCAGTGGAGGTTGTTATTACTATTCTTGTTTTCAGCTTAATATTTGAAAAGCAATATAGAAAATGTTTAAATGATGTTATGTGTATGGGGAGGAGGGGTTGTAATTTAAAAATATTCTAATTTTAGAGTATCTGCTATTGATTTATTCAATATTTTAAAATTCAAGGAACTATGGTTCAATTGTTTATTATATTGCTGAATATGTACTTACTATTAGGTTAACAGACCAATGATTGAAATGGAGTTGCTTTCATGAAGGTGGTGCACTAATAGCTATATCAAGTGCATAGTGAAACCTTCAAAGCTTAACAGCGCCTTGGAAAGAAAAAGCTTATTGTATGTACACTTTAAAAGGATAACTGTACTATAATGAATTTAAACAGTTAAATATAGATTTTTCAAAATGTCTCATTTAATGATTTCATTATTAACTTCAATTTAGCAAACGTACATTCAGTGAATATATTTCTTATCATATGTTTTTGATGTAACTTGCATGGAATGATCCAGTGCTGTCCATTGAGTTCTCAGTAAGTGAACTTGCATATTAAAGCCAGCAGTATCACAACTGTCTGTATTCTTTGTTCTCCAGAAAAAGACAGTGAAGTGAGATGAAATTAGAAATTATTTTCTCTCTCACTCCTTCTCTATGCAGCTTAAGGTGCATTTGCAAATTGCTGAGAGCTAAATCTAGGTTATCCATAGGCTTATTAGATTTTGGTGGCCTAGGGTGCTGGTCTCCTTAGGAGGATGATGTCTATTAAATGACTGTTTACTAAGCACTGGTACACACTAACTGATACCAACAAGTTCAGTACTGTAGGATATCCCATTAAGTCCTGCTATTAGCAGGACTCTGTTTTGTTGTTCATGGTAGTAAATGAGCTTCCCACATTGCTACAGGGAGCCCTGACATATTGAAGTAATCTCTGGATTATTAATACACCACTGTGCTTGGAGGACCAAATTAATTTCATCAATAAATCATTGCAGATAACCTTAATGCTGGGGCAGATGAAAAATACACATCAGTGCTTGGAGAGGGATAACAATCAGGGCTTACAGATGAAAAGCTCACTCCTGAGAAATAGCAGTGTCTGGGGAGTGAAACAGCATCACAAAAATGAATCAAATGGCCCTTTGTGGTCATGAGGCAACGGTTTAGGATTATGGAGCAGACAAGCATTGGAAATCTAATGGAAAAAAAAAAAACTCTGCTGGATGGGAAATGCTGATGACAACAGCTGAATTTAAAAATACCAGTCAAGTTACTTTTCCTTGAATTCTTAATGTATATTTCTACATATCGCTGTATTGTTTGGCATATGATTATATTAATGATTAAAAACTTTTTCAGGGATGACTTCAAGGGATTGCAGTAACTACAGTATATAAGTATAGTCTGGTAGTTTTGACTGACATAAAGCAGCTTTTCTGCTGAATGTTGTTGGCAATAAGCTCTTGGTGTACCTCCAATACCTTTGCTAGTTCTAGTTTCAAGAGACCTTCCTGTGCAATACAAAGTGTATTTATGCTTTAAGACTAAGCTTATGAGCAATCTGCATGGTAAAAGAAAGATCTTCTACTAATGGAATATTTACATTTAGAAAGAGCAAGATCAAACTACTAATTTCCCGTGCTGCTGTAAACCACAATTCTGCAAGATTTTTGCTATTTAAGTACTTGGAAAATGTCTGGACAATTTTCTTATGATTTTTTTTCTTCCTCCCTGTAATCTTCACTCACCTCCTAAAACTCTATGCTGTTTAGATACTTCAGTGTGGAGGTTTCAGTCTGTCTTAATATGCTGGTTCTGGAAATCATGACCACCCATAGAATTGGTGTAGATTTTTCAGAGGGGAGAGACTTCAGATGTCTTCAGCAACATATAAACATAGGAAAAATACAACCGTGACGCCTAATAGGGTTTAGTATATGCTCGACAGAAAATATTTTTATTAAAAATGATCAAAACCTGTCAGTATTGTAAAAGGAGGTATTTGTATAAGAAAGCTTGCAACATCAATACTACAAATAAAATGAGTCCCATCTGACAACTACTACAGTCATTTCCTGAATGTATCATGCTTTGTAATCTACATGCATACATGTACACAAGTTATTTGAATTCTGATCTTAGCAGAATAATTCTAGTTATGTCCCTTGCCAGAGAAAATTAATCTAATGTGAAATGAGTTATTTTGCTTGCAAGCATCTCACTTCCCCCCCATACCTAAAGACACAATTTGAGACTTCTCATCTAAATTGAATCCTTAATAGCTTGTCACACTTGCTATAAATATAGTTCCTTAAAGGCCAGCTAATATAATTATTTTAATTAGGAAATAGTTTTAGTATGATTGCACTCCCTTGTTCTATTAATTGCTCATCTCTGGCAGAACTGACTCCACTTCTCTGTTGTCCTTAATATCACTTCTCTGCTTTTCTCTTCGCCCTCCATAGGGGGAGCATAGGTATTGCATCTTTTGGGACCAAGTGATAGCAGTGGGTTTTCAGCTTCTGGTTTCTCTCTTACAGACTTCTTACTCCTTGATCATTCCCCTCCTTGTTCTCAATTTTAGTTACAAAATGGACAGGCAAAATAAACTTTCTCCCCTTGCCCCAAACCTGTACGTTATTTCTTTTCAAGTGGGCCTGCCTCATGTTCTTTCCAGTTGTAATTGGTCATCCCAGGAGGCCATAAGGTGGGCAGCTTTCTTCATCCCCAGGAATGGTCTAAAATAATGGCCTGTTTTTACAGTGTCTTTTGTTCACAGCGTACAATTGCCTTGTGTACTGTCACACTATGTCCAAACATTACATCATCTCAGTGGATGGCATGTGGACTGGGACTTCTGTCGGCACTTTAGAAGTGGAAGCAGTGTAGTGGTTACTGACTGAGGACCCTTGTCCATAGAATGTACATAGTATGTACTTCAGGACAAGGATTGTATCAAAATCTACCTCTACACAGTGGGTCTCCCTGGTGGGGTAGAAGGATGCTATCTAAAACCACAACACATGGGAGGGATAGCAACACTGGAAAGAAGGCTCCTTCCAAAAGCCAGGTGGAACTATTAGCATGGACACCTTATGACATGTGTACATAAAATACCACAGTTCTGATGGGAGATTGGGGTGTGGAATGGACCAAAAGGGAATTCCCTTCTGGAAGCTCAAAGACAGTTGATATTGTAGATTATTTTTATCAAAGTTTGTTATAAAGGCAATCTGTAGGAAAGTAGTGAGTATAGCTAGCAGCATATATTTTCTGTCCTGAAAATCCCTTTTTGAGAAGAAAAGGTTTAATTTCAGTCTCCTGCTTGATTCTTGATGTTTCTAGAAGCAGTCCATGTATTGCTGGAATCCTTTTCCTCGTGTGCTGCTTATTTGAATTTATTTTAAATTAAGGTAATTAATGCTAGTAAATGATGTATTTGGGGGATAAAAAAGTGAAGGTGACCCACTTCTGGGAAGGGAGAGTCTGAAAATATCCTCAAGGCTTTAAGAAGGAAAAGTTTAATCAGTTTTTATAATGAATGAATGTTTGTGCTCCAGCAGTATTTCCCACAGGGCACTTACAGTTCAGGGTTTGGAGCTCTGCTCTAAAAGGGTGATACCCTTGCTCAGTATTTTATCTAATCTTATGAAAAAGAAATTTCAATTTTGATATGTGAAAAGATGAGTAAATCTTTGGTGTGTATATAAATAATGAACACATACGTGGAAGGACGAAGAACAGAAAGCAGTTGGTTTTTGGTGAGTATTTGGAAGCAGTTATTGTCATCAACCCCCTTGTGCTGTGTCTTCTCTTCAGAGAAGCACCAGAAGAGCTCATTGACCAAACTCTGACTCTGTGCTCTGGAGCTTTTCCCTCTGGGTGGAACATTAAGCAAAATTAGTACAAGAGGACAAAAGCTTGTTCTCTTTTTCTATTATTAGAAAACAAACACCCTCCCCTGCACATAAGACAACCACCTGCACATAAGAATCCTAAAGAATAAAAGTAGGAGGTTTATATGTTTCACCTGCAAGAAACTTTCAGTTTTCAGAACAGTTTATTGTTGGTTTAATAACTTAGACTGGAGTCAACAATAAATCATGTTATATTCAGTATTTACTGAGCTAAGCTAATTTCTAGGGGTTCTAGAAAACGTGTCCTGAATTACTTAAATCTTTGAGATTATTAGGCAAAGACGTAAAAATAGATGGTGCTCCAGAACCATGAAGTTGGCTCTTATTGAGAAGCATTTTTACTGGGAAATGATGGTGTTTTTAATAGTGAAATGTGCATATTACTTGATTCAAACATGATTACAGTATTTTCCTGCTTGCTTGATTTTTCCTACTTGCTAGAGCTTGCAGAGTGGGCATACTTTAAAAGTCTGTGCCAGTTTGAGAGAGAATTATGTTTGTAATAGTTCCTGTTGTTTAATATCTCTGAAACAATATATATATATTTTTTTTCCCAGATCATGTGTCTGTATTACACAATTTAGGTGGTTATTCTGCATGTAGTATTCTTTCATTTAATTTATTCTTGTTCAACACAAAACCTGTAAGAAGAGAAAGTCTCTTGGTTATAATACAGCCTTGGACATGGGAGACCTCAGTTAAAACCTATGTCTTGTCACAGGCTGCCTGGTTGGCACTGGGGAAATCTCTATGCATCTGTTGTTCATTTGCAATTGAGTGATACTATGATCTCATTGCAGTTCTGTAAAGTAACATTTACAAAGAGCTATAATGTGATACAATAATGGAGGCCCTCCTAATACCCCAAATAAATTGAATTTATCAGATATTTGAATGGGTAATTGATAGCGGAAATACTGCTTCTGATTTGCTCCTCCAAGTAGTGATCTGATAACAGCTCCTTAGAATAAATGAATTTGCATATACTGTAGTTAACAAGTCTGCATGAATGGCCTGTGTGCTGGAGAATTTTTATTTCCCTGATGTAACATGTACAATTGAATAAAGCTCCTCACCAATTTGTAGCAATAGGATTTCCTTTAGAAATCTTTTTAGAATGATTTTGGAAAATTTAAAATAAGATGTTAACTACCACCAGTAGACCTCCTGAGGTAGCTTTTTCTCCTTGGATTATTATTATTATTATTTTTATCTAAATCACTGATAAGCCTTATCTGTTTTTCTGCAAAGTGGTGCTTTATGTTCCCATTCCCTCCTTGACAGGCAGATAAAGATACGATTGAGGAGAAAGATAGCAGTCTTAGCCAGTTGGTAGGATTGCTGGCGTTGTCAGAAGCCAGAGTTGAGGAAGGAACTCAACACATCTACATTTGCTCACTAGTTTGCTATGTGTCCAAATCTGGTCACAACTAAATGCACTGGGAAAGAAAAAAAAAACAAAAAACAACGACACCACCAACAAAAAAAAAAGGCAGGGGAGAGGAAGGAACTTGGTTCCTCATGAGCCTGAAAATAATGGGAACATCATAAATAACACATAGATTAAGGTTAATTTATATCCTTTGCATTTTTTAATTTTGATGCTGTGATCAAGAACCAGCATGATGGGTGTTTCTGAAATCCTCAGATGAAGACAAGTTTTTGAAAGCTAGACCCTTGCCAGGAGGTGACAAATATTGATCAGCTAATATATGTTATTTTGTGGTTACTTTAATTTTATGTACTACGAGGGGGTGTGGGGAGATTTTGCAAAGCCTAAGAATCACAAACCACGTTCTCCTTTTATTACTGGTAACACTCTCTTTACTACTACATAGTAGTGCTAGTGGTTCTAGTAGCTAGTGCTACTAGTATAAGTAGTGCTAGTGTTTTTTTTTTTTTCTATTTTATAATTTTCATGTATTTTTATAATTTTCTTTTGACATACGGTTTTAACTAAATGTGACTACTTACTAAAGTAACCCAATGTCTGAGTAGTTTCTTAAGCTTTAGAGGAAACCATTTACTGCATCTCTGCTGTGGGGTTTCAGAAAACACTGAACCACTTGATGCAATATTACTGTAGGAAAGGACTGCATTTCTGGCAGTGCTCATCATCACTGCCAGCAGTGGGGCAGCCTGCCAATGGCAGCTCCTGTTCAGGTATTTCCAGGTGTTATTAACACATAACTGCTCTCAGCAAGTCCTTCTGGGGACATTGCCAATATATTGTGATTGCCCTACTCTTTTTCCTCATGTCCTTGTGTACCATAATGATGACAGTGGGATAAGTACCGTAAGGGGCAACTTTGGGGGAGGATCAGTGCAGGAGCAAGTCAGTGGCATTCACAGTTTGCCAGATCTCTAAAGTTAAGTGGGGACAAAAAATCAGAGCATTTTCTTTTTCAGTAAGTCTGTGATTTACCACTGAATCAATATTAAAGGAATTGTTTTTCTTTGGTATTAGTGCAACTAAGCTTAAAAAGTACTTACTAAACCTCCCTTTTGCTTAACAGAACATGGAACTTTCACATATGGGAAAGAGTCATTTGGAAATTGTAAAACGTATTTCAAAACAGTTTCATTTTCTTATTCTGATTCCCTTTCTGGATCAGAATTCAAGCTGAATAACAGCATATATTGTTAACTACACAATTTCAAGATATATGTCACAATTGTCTCATGAAATACTGTTTCAAATGAAAAGAATAGCAATCCATTTTGTACAAAATGGAAGAAATAATTTAGTTACTTCTACATTTTAAAAATATCCCAAATGAAGTGAAATAAAGCCATAACCAAATGTTTTGTTTTTTTCCTGATAGAGAGTTAAAGGAACTTAAGAAAAAGAAGTTTCAAACAGTTTTACTGAAAAACAAACAAACAAACAAAACAACTAAGAAGTAACTGGAAGAAATTGTTATGGTCTGTAGTTGATGTGCTAAACTGAAGTAATTGTGAATTGTGATATTAAGAGAACAGAAAGGGTATAACAAGAACAGAAGTCTGGGAAAATAAGGCTGATTTTTAGAGAGGGAAATACTTTCAACATTAACCAAACTAAAGTTATTAATAGCTCTTTAGTGTTAAATTTAACATAAACACACTTCATCTTTACCATCTTAGAGCTTGGCTTCTAATCGGGTTTCTTCATGGATAGCCTGGTAAAGATTCAAGAAACACAAGATAACTTGCTGGCGATGGACATTTTACTTTCAAAAGGTTTGAGAATTATGCTATCATCCCTTCTGAGAGATGCAGCTTTTGTTCTTTTCCAAGCCGGTGAGAAGCCTTCCTGCCAGCTATTTCTCTGGACATTCTACTTCAGTATAGCAGCGGTTAGGCTCTTGTTAGGCAAAAAAAATTGATTATCTTTTCTTTTTCATATGCTCAATTGCAAAATTCCAAGTCAAATCTGTCTTTAACTCTCTCCCCGTCCATGGACATCTTTTTCATATAAAAACACTGTCTAATGGGATAAAGATCAGCAGGTATGATCAGATAAACTTGGTGGTTTAAGATTCCCACTGCAAGGGATTCTTGGTGCTTATCCTTCAACACCTTGACATCTTTGATATCACTGAATGTTTTGAACAAGGAAATTTTCATATTCTTTTCAGTTTAGTAATGAAATTGATTTCTGAACGTTAAGGGTAACCTTGGTTCCATTTATTTGTATGATTGTCCTGCAAGATAGAATTACTATTTGAGTTTATTTGGAGATACAGTGCATCCTCAGTCTTTAAGTGCTATTGCTTGTAAATGTTTACTCTTGCTAAAGTACACTTTATTCTTCTGCTGGCCACACATACCTCAGCTAAGGGAAGATCCAAATGTATACATAAGTAAAGGGATTTTGATTTCTTCAGGAAATTGTTTTAGAAACATGTTGTTATGAAGTTACATGGCATTTCAATTCTTGCATGGAGATGCCATAAAATAAATCCGTTTTTATATGCAAAACGACAGTACCATGGCAATGTAAATGACAGTTATGAATGTAACAGTGCTTATTTACAGCACAATTAATTTCAAATATTGTTCCATTTAGAGAGACTCTGTAGGGAGCTCATCCTGTTCCTCTAAATACTTTATTTTGTCATTCTAGTTTATAAGTTTCATTGCTTCCTCCAAACCCCATAAAATCTCTACCGTTGTATACTACCTCTGTGCTCACTGACTTAAAAAGTAATTTTCAAAATCAATATATAATTATTTTTAATTAGATACAGCTAATCTATATAAGTAAATGATGCATATAATGCTAACAGTGATAGGACATGATACAAAAACCTGTTATTAAGCCTACCATTCCACTGAGAATTTAAAGCCTGCCTTTACCACTTCCAGTAGTAATAAATCAGCCCTACTATTAATTTGATTCTGACAGTTATCAGTTCTGTGTGAACTTTACTGTGAGATGAAGAAATCAAAACAGTTCTTCACTTGTATATAATCAATGCAGTTATTCAAATGTAAAACAAAACAAAAAAACTGTACCATTCTATTTTACAGAACTGATGCAAGTTTTTTGGTTTCTTATTGAAAAGGAAAACACAAATATACCAGACAAGGCTTATGTGATTCCAGAAGAAGCCAAGGCATAGATGTATAATTTTATAATGTCCATAAAGTTATTCTGCTCATCTCCAACTAGCACAAAGCAAGGAATGCTTCCCAGCATTCTGTATTGATCTACAAATGTCGGCAAGGCAAGAAATACAGGGAGAAGTTCAGGCATGTGTCTTTCTTTTTTTGGCATAGTAAAAACAACAGTTTGGTATATTCTGACAATTTCCATCATGTTCAATTGCACAAAATCCAAATTTTCTGCAGGGAGGTTGCTGTTTTAACTGAAGTTGAATGAACAAATGCATGCACGTGAAGTCGATGTATTCATCCAGCTGCATTATTGATTCCCAATTAACTTTTTGAAAAGATTATTGTACTAGATTCATGATTTGCAGGTGAAGCAACTTGCTAAGTAGACTGTGTATCACAGAAGTAGTCCATCTGTCTCTAAGAACTACCTGCAGATAGAATGTATGAGTTGCTAGTGAACTAAGGAAAAACAACAACAAGTAAATATATATGGACTCAGTGGCAAGGCATAAGTCCACATCCTTTCTTGTTCCTGTGCAAGAAGGACAGGAATTCTGCAAGAACCTATGTTCATAAAATTCCTAGATTATGTGTTTAGGCTGTGGGGAGCAGGGAGGGAGAGAAGAAAACATTGCAATTTTGAGTATTTTCCATTTGAGTTCTTATTTCAGCATCTGAGTCTCTAAAAAGTCACATTTCCCTATCTTGCACCCTAATTTCTCTCTGCTGGATGTTTGGCACTTTGGATTTGATTCTCCAGAGTTTGTCAGTCATATCACCAGGTGCCTCTAATTGAATTAGATGGTTCCACTCTTAGACCTTTTCTGAGGAAGAGTTTTTTCTGGCTGCCATTTCAGAATATAATTTCTAACTATTTTAATATTTACTTAGGATGAAAGATGTAAGATACCTGCAAAATGGAAGGGGCTTTCATCCTGTCTCCCTTGAAATATTTATATGGAAGAAAAATTGTTTTTAGAGCTTCTGAATCACAGAAGCCAAGATCTCAGTGGGAAGCCAATTAAATCTCTCCTGACTTGCTTTCCTGTTTGCCATTTGCCCTTGTTTATGTGGACAATACAGATACACATGCTGCTTGGTGAATAAGCACTGTTATTTTATTTATTGTGAAACATATATAATTTATTCTGTAGTTGGAAGTATCAGACTAAGGTGACCAGAAATTAACTTACACAATTTGTGATTTCATTGTTCAAGCTGAATACATTTCCACTACTGTTAATAACAATTTATTCTGTGACTTTTAATATGTGAAATTAACCTTTAATTCTAGGTTAATGACAATGCTCAGAAATTCAGCTGTGCATTTAATTTAGCATTTTATAGGCTTGCATATAACATTTCTTCAAGATTTTTACATTTATAACTATTTAGCAGCTGTAATGCACATTTATTCTGCATAACTATTGTAGAATTTTCTTCTTTGTGGTATAGCCAAGAATAAACTTTTCCATCTCTATCATCCTGCAAAAATGTGGGAAAGATTTTCTGTGTTTTGATTTTTAACATTCTGTTGGGTTAGTTTTAAAAGACTAATTTCTACTCAATCACTGAGAAGGATTTTTCATCTCAGTCTCTGTATCACACTGTCAGAAAGTCCATCATGATAGCCAGGAGATTCCTTGTCTTGTTTTCATCTTAGAATCATTGTCTTGTTACTTCTGTTTCTGTAAGCAGCAATCTTCAGATACTTCAGGCAAATACCTTGATCTTTCTTTGATTATTAACTAAAAACACATACTGATAGTCTTTCAATCTTGTTTTGTAAGTAATTCTTTCAACAAACTGATGGGTTTTGAACATTTTTCTTTGAAGGTCCTTTCTCTTTTGCCACTGTGTAGGAAACACCCAAGAGAGGTGAAACATCTGCAACTTAAAGAAAATGAAAAGCAGACTCAAATGATTAGTAATTTTCCAAGGTGCCTGATTTTTTTTTTTTTTTTCCAGAATGCTTTGCTATTTCCAATTCTGGAAAACTAGGTCATTTAAGGCATTACAGATTAAAAACTTTAAAACCTTAGTGTACCTCTCATGGTTAGTATTCTGAAAGTCTTAGCAAATATTGTTCTTATTGCATTATAATAGCAGAATTCTAAAACTTACCAAGTCTATCATCTCTGAAATAATCTAAAGTTTGGTTCTTTTGTTCTCAAGGTATACCTTGTTACCTTGCTAACAAGGTAATCTTAGTGATCTAAAGGACGTGAAGTTTTCCATTTCTTTGAAAGTGACAAAGCATTAATGATGCTGACTGTAAAATACCTGAGTATGCTTCCTCAAGAAGCAGATCTGAGCTGCTTGCGGGTTATGGGCATGCTTTACACCGCCTCAGCTTTACTTGGCAATGAAATAGCTACACCTTTGAAGATTAATTTTCAGTGCTGTTCCAGCAGAAACTGCTGTGAAACACCCCACAACTTGGAAACCAGGTATTGTTACAGCAGTAGATGGTGAGAGCCTTGAAACTTGTAGACTCCTCTGTTTGTGTTAGTTGATGTGTTAACACACATGGTGTAAAATTGTAATGAAGGCACTGCAGTTGATCAGATTTAAATGTGTTTAAGGTAAAGATTATGTGGAATATTTTTCTGTTTTTTTTGTTGTTGTTTTTTGTTTTTTTAATTAAAAGAGGCTTTGTTTGAGGAGGCTTTGTTTTCAAATTTCTATTGAATATTGAAATCCTGAAATCAAGATATATTTTTTTTCTTCCAGTAGAGAGCACAGGACCTCCAATCCAAAATGGAAAGCTCTTTCTGTTAATTTTATTTATTTATTTATTTATTTTGTGGAATGTTAAGGGCAATACCATGCTGTATGATCCTTTCGAGGAGGGCAGTTGTCAAAAGCAAATGTGTTATAAATCAAGTATTAGCCTGACAGATTACATGGTGGAAATTGGATAAGTGAAATTGGGTGATTTATTTTTAATTTTGACTGATTTTTTTTTTTTTTTTTTTTTTTTTTTTTTTTGTGTAGTATCAGTATTTAAACTTCTTTCATAGGATTTTTTTTATGAAATAATTTCAGAAAGTATTTCATAACCTACCAAATGTAAAAAGCAAGTAAGAATTCAATGCAGTTTTAGTTTTTTGATGCATATGTGATGATATGATGTGACTCTTATAACAGTGTGTGGTTTGTAGTTGTACCATTTATTTAAAGATGCAATACAGGTTTATTAATTATTAATTGTGAAATAAGAGATTTACATGTTGCATTTTTGAATTGAATGGTAATTCAAATCTGAAATATGACTGACAATAATGAAAGTTTTCAGTTCTGTTCAGTAAAGTAAGTTCTTTGTTAGGGGATAATGTGAAAGGCACATGAAAGTCTATGTTTATTTCATTTCCATGGGATATTTGTTGTTCATGTTCTTTCTATGATCTTGAATTCTCTCTAGTGACTGAAGTAAAAGACGATGCTGTGCTGTAACTGTCCATCATAAGAAAGGTGGTTTCCCCTTTCTCTCCCCCCTCCATCACTGCAGTACCAAATTCTAAAAACTTTTACTGATGGGTCTTATTCATTATAAGTCCTCCTGATGGAGTGTTCCTACTATACTAAGATGTGTTGCTGTAATGTTAGCTGTAGTCATGAGCCAAGTACTCTTAGC
>VXAA01002552.1:638526-663074 GCA_013399115.1 Anseranas semipalmata | reverse complement strand
TTTTTTTTTGAGGAGAATGTTAGTAAGTAGAACCTTTATATTTTTATTCTTATTCCTACTTAGAAAGCCCTATTTACTGTGAACCTCATCTCACTGATGTTAGGCTACAGTTAAAGTTTTGCTATGATTGGTTAAGATTCTTAAACCAATTGTAGAGTTTAAAAAAAAAAAAAAAAAAGCTACATAGTCCTGATTATTTCTTGAAGTAGTGTTTCCTTGGGTTGAAGCCACAAAAGAATAAAAACTGAATGGAAAGAGAAAAACAGAATTGCATGAATGAAATTACATGGCCTGACCTAGTTTTCACAGACCGTACAGGCTTGAATGACTGAGGTAACAACATTAAAAAAACAAAACAAAACATTAAAATGTGTAGATGTTCTTTGAATATTTTATTTTTTAGTTTAAAAAAATATCAAATAGAATGATCAAAATAATGTTATTTAGTTTTATTATATGTTGAAGCTATTCCTTTTTAGTATCCTAGATACATATTCATTGGTTGCTTCATTGAAGAATGTCTCTGTATAGCCAGATTTGAGAATGATATACAACTATATCTATTGGTCAACACTGTAGCCTTGATATTACTAGTGAAGAATGAAATGATCATTTCATTGCTTACCTAGATTGGGATGGGCAGTATTCCAAAGGGGAAACAGGAGAAGAAAAAGGGAACAAAAAACCGAAACAATAAATGCAGTTATTCCTTGTTACTGATGTTATGAGATTAATTTTTGAAATAGAGATTATTGAAGACAGAATGTTTATAGGCCTGTCGGAACTTACTTTACCCACTTGACTACTAAAGACTCTAGACTGCTGCTGCACGTGCTTATTCTTTATATCCTCTAAAATGTTATGGTCATTACTCCTCATTTACATTGCCATTACTACACACATAACAACGTTCTAGAAGATATATGTAATGGCAGAAACCTAGGCTGAATAAACTGAAAACTGGGACACAGCTTTGGCGATTAATTAGGTATTTTGAGCATATTTGATCTTTTTTGATAACTGTTGAAAGAACAGAATCAACATAAGAGATAATAATTTGCAATTATAATAATACCTAAAGATCCTATATTGAACCTTTCTCATTAGGAGGTATTTGAGGTAATTTGTATAAGTTAATGTACAACCACTGAGCTGTGAAAATCCTATGTTGTACCATTAGGCTTCTCTGCATCTGTTTGTTGTTGCCAGGGATATTTTAAATGTTATCAATATGTGTATATATGCAACAGCCTGGATGGCATGTTTCAGAGGTTGGAACTTAAAAAAAAAAAAAAAAATTGCTCTGATAATAGCACAATTGAGAAAAAGTTGTTCCAGCTTTCCACCACAATTTTGCTAGTAATCAGTATAGAAAAGCAAAAGCTGCAAGAAATAACATAGGCTAGTGAATGGAGAATGTTTGGACGTGATTTGTTGGCTCTGATAGTTGTCTTCTGGGAGTGAACTTTATAAGGCTCTCAGTTGTGTGTTTTGTCTTTTTAAAATTCCAACCTCTTTGTGAACAAGTATCATCTTTAATAATATGCTTTTACATTGCCTTGATTTTCAGAAGCCCTGGTGTTGCTTGGAGATCCCAAACACAATTGATATATGTAATGTTTGATATGTTTCTAATTTTGGGAAGAAAAGCGAATACTGCTCACTGTGTAGCATATGAAAATTTCTCTTGTCTATGTCAACTGAAATTGTAACTAGAATTTTTTTGTCTGGATCATCTTTGGCTTCTTGTCCCTGTCTCCAAATTGTATGCTGTCTTTTACAGGTGATTTTATATAAGCACTCAGTAATAAGCAGGAATAATCTTAATACCTTTACTTATTTTAGAGAATGCTGTGTTAATAACTAGTAA
The DNA here is from genome assembly GCA_013399115.1 of Anseranas semipalmata. Taxonomy (NCBI): domain Eukaryota; kingdom Metazoa; phylum Chordata; class Aves; order Anseriformes; family Anseranatidae; genus Anseranas; species Anseranas semipalmata. Next base: position 661,204 of record VXAA01002552.1, on the reverse strand, counting down.
AGCACTGAGGCCAGCACTGATTCACAGTACTGGAGCACAGAAGTGAGCATTTAAAGGATCACATTATACTTTCATTTACCTTAGTTTTTCTTTTGTATAGATCCATAGATTTTTGTTAGAAATTATAATTTATTTCCTCAAACATGGCTGAACGTGGTTCTTAGGCTTCAATATTGTTTTATATGAAGCATCATTTTCCTGGAAATCCTACAGAAAGAACTAAAATTCCCAAAGGAACAGCTGAAAAAAGGTACAATACCTAAACCTGTGTCTGGGAAAAACCCTGCAGAGTAAAGTGGCTTTGCAGATTTTTATAGCATTTAATAATGAAAAGATCTGGAGTTGGTCAGTTCCTACATAGTGAATACTTTGTGCATCTCATAGATAAGAAACAATTGCAATTGCCTTTACTTATCAAAAAGAAGAAAGGAACTATATCCATTGATAAATGATTATTAGCTAAGTTCTCCTGATTCTGTTTTGTATAACCTAACCACTCATATTCTTGAAATATAGGACATTGTAAAGCAATTAAGTACTTGCTGCACTTGGAACCCAGCATTGAAACTCAGTTACCCTAAGTTAAGTGTCATTGGGAAGTGCCTGAGCTGCTTTGTGTTACAATTTCCTCATTTCTAAAACAGGAATAATGATCATCTCAGAGGAACGTCGGAGTTTTTATTGTGCTAGTTTTCATATTTTCACTTGAAGACAGTATAGAAGACTGCTGTACGCTGTGGCCAAAGTGTATTATCTGGTTGGAAGTGGTAACCTAGCCGGGGGAATGCATTGGTGTTGATTTCTGTGGATTTCTTTCTTATATGTCTTATTTTAGAATATTAATAGCCAAAGGCTGTATTTTGGTTCAGCTTTGCCTTGGGGATTTTAATCTTGTGCATTTCCAGATTGTATAGTGTTAGTAGCTCCTTGAATTTTTCATCATGAGAATTGTGTTAGAGACATCTTCTTTACTTCCTGGTGCTATGTGGATGCATCAGAATTTCAGCTCATTTAAAATAAAAACGTGTTTCCAGTCTTTTTGATTCTTATTTTTTCCAAAAAGCCAATCATAGAACATGGAAAATGGTCTGAGATGAGATGTGCAAGGAGATATGGAAGATTATCTTGAAGACAGCCCAAGCAGTTTGAATATTCAGGGCCAAGTCTTTTAACACTTCGTCTCTCATGTCTTCCTTGTATACAGGGGTATATATATGCAGGGATGTTATTCTCACATAATACATCTAGCCTTGTTTGTTGTCAGAAACAGCATTTGGATATGCGAAAGCATTAAACCTGCTTTTTTTGTTTGTTTGTTTGTTGTCTGTTTGTTTGTTTTTTGCTTTAAACCCCATTGTGTTTGTATTATTATTTTTGTGAGGGAATTTCAATTTCAGTTAACTTGTTTCTACAAATTCCCGGGATAATAGTATTTATTCGTTTCTTCTAATGATTTTTTTAATTAAAATGCAATATGACAGTTTATAATATTCAGTAAAGAGCCTTTTATGTCCAAGATTGTCCTGTTACAACTTAATCCTTAAATCAAAAGCGAGTCATGCTACACATCATATAGACATATAATAAATGACAGACCTTTCTCCCAAGATTTAGCAGTCTAAGTAAACAAGAGAATGACTGGATGGTACAGGAAACAGGGCACAGAGAGATGAAATATCTTATGGCAAGTGACAAAATCCAAAATAGAGCATGTGTATCACAGGTTCTGATCCAGTGCAATGTCTGTAACTATACCATCTCTCTATCTGTTATAACGCGTTCTTTAAAAATTGGAGACTTTTCTATATAGTCCTTGTGTTCCATATACTTAAATGCAAAATAAACTTACACATGAAAGTCCCTACAGTAACATTTAATTAGAACTTAACTGCAAAAATATCTGTCTTAAGCTTCTAAGCTCTGTTTCATTACACTTTCTAAACACAGGATTCTCAGTGACACAGCCACACCGCAGGCACTTTTGTGACACAGAATAGCAATGTGACTCCAAAGTAGAAAGGCAGATAGCATAGGATTAAATTTGTAAATATGGAATAGGGCTGTGTGGTCCCCTGGTGCTAGCCTCTTGGTTGCACTGGAAATCACTGAATGTAGCTGAGCTAAGTTAGGTTCAGATGCTGAACAGGTGGATGTGTTCCTGTCCAACCACTTGATAACTGGTTATGGCCAGAGGGAGAAACAGAGGTTAAAAAAGGTGGTGGTTTATGCAGTGTTGTTCAGGTGTGTGAAATGAATGTCAAAATGCTCTACTTACTTGTGTTTTGGCTCATAGGGTTAAAAGGAATAACAGTGATAATAATAATAATAACAACCCCAAACCCTGAAACCTGTCTGCAGGTCTGCTGCCTGAACTTCACTGCTACCATTAATATTTATATATTTGCCATACTTCTATATCTTTTATAAATCTACAGACATTCTTCTTCCATCCTTTTGCAATTGTAGTCTACTTATTCTATATGCAGGATGGAAAAATATTGTGAATATTCATATCCACTTATGCTTCCTCATGGAGATATATAGATGCCTTAAACTTTATGTACAGAAGTGTACATGAAGAGTATAGATTTGAAATTAGCACATGTACCAACACTCAGTTTGCATCTCTAGGTATTTCTTGTTATTATCTACACTTAGAACTGTAGTGTGCCAGTCTCATAAATTATCTAAACCACCAGTGATACTGAAATTGATATAATCATTTGTGGCACAATTTCTTGAATAGCCTATTAATAACCATAGAATGCTTCATACATTTAAGAAGTGCTCTCAACAAGCATTTTGAGAGCATCTCCTTTGAGAGATGCTGCAATGTCAGCATCCTTTTTAAAATACCATTCAATACTGTCCTCTTGTTTGTTTGGGTTGTCCGTGGAATTCAGAGAGATGAGGACTCCAGTATAACTACTTCCCTATACCTTATTTATACATATGCTGTATGTAGCTTGCTCATGCATATATGTTATCAAATGCAGTCCAATCACTTCATCACACTGAACCTAATCCGACCTCACAGTGGTCAGAATTTTGTCTAGGTCCACACGAGAACAGAAATATTGCTATTTATAGTGCACTTAAACTATGCAAATATCTTAAGTTTTATTTATAGCACAGTTAATCACTACTCTTTAAAGATGGGTTACAATCAGTTGTGATTTATGATGCAGTAAAATCAGTATATGAATTTCAAAGCCTTCTCTGTCCTCCCTATCCTAGCCTAAGTAACCAAGGCATTCTTTTAGTATTTGGCAGCATTACCTTCACAGACCTCTTTTCTTTTCTTTTTTTTTTTATACTGCCTCCAAACCTACAGAGGATCCTGAAAATAGGAAATATAAATTATAACAGTAAAGCATACCTATACAAGGAACCAAAGGAGTGGTTTGCTAAAGTGTCCTTTTCTGTCACTCACAGTTTGTATGCTGGGATTTTCCAAACGTGGCTTCTGTGAAAAGTGAATTTTATTTTTCAAAACTTCGAGTGTCAGAGTATTGAAGAGATGGGATTTAAGTGATCTCCCCCACTCCCAAATCTCAGTAAAGGCAGCTGAAATGTTGAATTATTACAGTTTGACATAAAAATAGCTCTGGTTGCTAGGCAGTGAAGAAGATTTGTTCTGTAGGAAACCAGATTTGTGTTGCCCAGGATCTAAAATTGTATGCATGTCGTGTGTGAGTGCATGTTTATTTTTATGTATAGAAATGTATGCATGTGTATATATTTGTGAATTTAGCAAAAAAGTATGAACTTGGAAGTTTGCACACACTAGTGCTTTTTTTCACATCTCAGATTTCATACTTGAATATACCCAAGACTTTTACTCATTACAAGTCCTCTCATTCTTGACATGTCTGGAACGCCTCAGCTCTCCAAAGTTTTGTGTCTCATTTTCCATCTCCCATCTATTGTCTGGCTTTTGATCCTCTCCTTAGTTACCCAAAATAACTCAAAAAACAAACAAACAAACAAAAAAGGTGGGGGGCACTCATTGACACACCACTTCAAAATATGGGGTTGCAACATTTTCACGTTCTTTCACAACTGAAGTATAGCAGGTGTTTCCTGGTATATCAGCGGTGTAAGAGCACGTAATCTTACTGTAGTGTCTTAGTGGAAATAGATATGTACTTGAATTGGACAAGTAGGATTTATCTCCTTAAATTTACTTTCCTTTTCATCCCATTTATGCTTGATTTTATAATCATTCATTTTTTTTCTATTGTTCTTGTATGTTCCAGTATTGCATAATTATCATGAATTTGATAGATAGCAATATTCTTGGTCTCCTTTTACTTCTTTTAAAGGTAATACTAGAAATGTTGCTTTTACACCAGAGTCCATTAATCCAGGGACCAGCCAGAGCTTTAGTTTTTCAGCCACCCTCTTAGATCGACAATACACAGCTGTACTGTCAACTCAGTCTGTACAGCTAGATCTAAATTAACTCAAGTAGCAATACTCACTGTTCCCAGAAGGAATCAGAATTTCTGCTTGAATTGATGGGTTCAGTCGTGCACATGGAATTGTATGATTTCTTCAATGTTTGTTTATCCGTCTGCAGGGAAATGTGCTGCTCTTATTCTCTTGAAGTTTTTTAGAAGTGTACAGCAGCGTGTTGGTCTGATATTTTGTGCCGAAAACAAACAACACACACAAAAAAACAAAACCCACCTCAAACCTAAATACTCTAGAGATACAAATATGTAAGAAGATTTCTGTAAACAGCAAAATTAGAATTCTTGTTTGCATACTGAATAAGCTAGGTGCATATATGCTTGGTGTGACAATGGCAAGAATAAGAGCTAAATTAGTGGGGGGATTTAGACTTCATAAAAGAGAAGCATAACAATGGGTGAGGAGTGTGTCAAACATATTGCGAAGGAGTGGAATACATATTTATCAGCCTATTTGAACAGGGTACTAGAGCTTCAGTTTCATCTGCTGCTATAAAGAAGCAGTATCAGAGCGTGAAATTAGCAGTCAAGTAATACATATGCCATAGCCAAAAGCAAAACAATTAGCTGCATGGATCCGCTGAGTTTATCTACTGATTCTATTGCGTTTTCAGCTCCAAATGTGATGGTTTTTCACTCACTGAACAGCAAAGGCAGTAAACAAAATTCATTTGCTGAAAAAAAGAAAGAAGTATTTTTCTAGCCTGCAGCAGCAGCCCAGCCTTGTCACAGTAGTGGGCAATATGATGCATGTAACATCTGTAGCAAATGGTAAACATGTGGTGTTTGTGTACTGCACACTAAAACACATTAATTCGTCTTAAATTCAGTTGGAGCTTGGACTCCAATGTGGGTCTTCATTTGTGTATGTGTTAGAGAAAACCATTCAGAAATTTGGTTCTGTATTTGAGACCAAAGCTCATGAGCGCTGTCTTGTGGTCTGCAGTTGTTTGGTGTGAACTGCATTTAGGTCAGGATTGGTTTGCTGCCTTTTAGATGCAAGAGAAATGTAGTTTATGATCATTTACGCTGTGAACTAACTACAAATATATTCTTCTCATGCACTGTTGGATTTTATAAAGTGTCAAAATATCTTTAAAAACTCAGTTTGAGTGCATTTCCCTTTCCATGCCTCCTGTTAAAATTAAATCAGTAGAAAATTGCAATGATGGGTGAAGAAAATGCTTTTTTTGATTGCAGAAAGCATTGTTATACAGTAATACCTACAAAATTTAAATAAATGATGGCCACTGGCATGGAAATTTTCTAAGAAATAATTGTATTGCTCAAGTGTTTTATATTAAGTAGGGAAATCTTAAGGCTTCTGGAGTTTTTCAGTCACAGTTGTTTTGCTAGACTGTAATAAGGCGCACAGCATGCACCATATCTCAGTTAATAACCATTTACAGTTTAAAGATGTTCCCCATAGCCATATTTTTGTTTTGTTTGTTTGCTCTTGTGGGCAGTGATGGAGTAGCATCCCACTGCTCTGTGAGAGCAGGCACATATGGAGGACAAGTCGTAAGCTCAGGTTTTCAAATTCTTATGAGTGGCTTTTTAATTCTGGAAATTTAACCTATAAACAGGGGCAGCAACATATTCCAGTGGAAAAGATCTTCATTTGATATATCACTGTCACAGTAACAGTCAGCTGTCCCTCGATTACAAAATGACACTTTCTGTTTCAACCTTTCTAAACCAATATTAGCTTTAGATAGAATGTTTTTCCCAGTGTTTGTCTAAGGAAAATTTAAGAATGGACATATGTGAAGAATGGGAAGTGAAAAACACAAACGTACCAGATTCGATGTACAGGTTCCACATTTCTTGCTAAAGTAATCAAACGTAGGTATTTCTGTACTGTATCTTTTTCCTCCCAGATGTAACATCAATGCAAATATTAAGACAATGAAAATGCAAATGTGTACAGGCTAGTTTTTGTTCATAGTCTTCAAGTTACCAGATTACTTTATTGTTTTGTCTTTCTTTTATTTAGCTCTTTTTGTTTCTACTGGTAAGTTAGCTAACACTTGGAACATATTATTTGACAGAACTGCATGTGTAACTTGCAGTTTTTGGCACAACCCCTTTGTGTGTGTGTGTTGCATAGGGTGTCTGTAATCCTTTCAGTTTTACTGATATTGAGCATTTAATTTCTTTGAGGATTTGGTTGCCCTGCTTTTTTCCTTTTGAATCTGACTAAACCAAACCAAAACATTATTTTCAATAATATCTAAGTAAATAATTCTCTTTTATTGATTAATAACATAATGAACAGGCTAGTATTAAAGATCAATGTAGTTTGATATTCTTTTGCAAATAGTAGCCAAAAATGGATGTCTACAGAAGAATATTTGAAGAAGGCAGGCATATATAATCATCCTTCCTATTCCTCTCCGGACCTTCAGCTGTTTGCAAATGAGAGGCTTTCTTAACACTAGGTGTGCATTTGACAAGTCATGGTTGATTTTTCTTCCATGAGCTTGCTCAGTCTCTGTCTGAACCCAAACAAATCCGCACCAAGCCTGCCAGAGTTCAAGAAATGTTTGGACAGTGCTCTCAGACACAGAGCTTGGTTTTTGGGTGGTCCTGTGTGGAGCCAGGTGTTGGACTCAATGATCTTTGTGGGTCCCTTCCAACTGAGGATATTCTGTGATTTTAAAGACTGTGAATTAAAAGTTGTTTTTAGAAACTTGTACTTTCTAGGCAATTAATAGCCACTCACATTTCCATGTGTGAAAAGAGAAATTTTTGCTTGTCTCTCGTTCAGGCTCTGGTGAAGCCATAGCCTTATCAGTGATACAGAACTGCTTCAGATTTTCAGATCAATATTTTCTTTACTGCACAAACTAAATCCCCAAGGGTGCAATCAGACTGATTGCAATCCTTCCTGCCCTTTTTTACACGTCTGTATTCAGTTATCACAGAACATCTAAGTTAATCTCATCTAAGTTAACATCTAATGTTACCTAAGCAAATTAAAACTCGACAGAAGACGTGGTATTACTTCATCAATTAAATCCAACTGTTCTAGTCTTTGGGTTTTTGCTCATCTTATGTGAAGGACTTCCATATTTTCTTTATGTAGAACTAAAGAATTATTATTATTATTATTATTTCCTTTGTAGATGAGTATGTATCCATGCATTTATCACATCGCTGTAGTACACTTTCAGTTCAAGTTCCTATTGTTTAGGTGAAGGTTCTTGTGACCTTCAACTTGTGTTCTTTTTGATATGGATTCTGAACATACATTGTTAATGGAGATTAGAATTGTTCCGGTATTCTTCTAAGCATTTATAGTTGTCAAGCAATAAGTTAACTACATTGTGTTATATAGTAATTTGCCACATTTTTGGGGGACAATATAAAACAAAAATGTTATACATACATGTCTTACTATAAAAATAATCCTTTCTGTAGAAATGTATTCAGAAAAAGTTCAAGGTATAGCTAATTATAGAAGAGGGAATTTTCAAGAATGGAGGCTTTTTTTTTTTTTTTTTTTTTTTTTTCTTTTCTGTAATAGATCACTGAATTGCTTATCAGAGGGAAAATTAAGTAGAATCACTGCCACTACTCAATCTATTTTATAGGTTCCCAATAGCTTCATTTATTTTTCCATTGAAAAAAGGAAAAAAAAAAAAAAAGCTAAAGTATCAATATTCCCCAATTTTTATGATCTCAGGAACATATTGTTGCCTTTATGGCCAATGAATATAAATATGAAGTATAATTCAGAAGTGCATTTTGAAAATACTAAAAAACATAATGCTAATCTTTGAGAGAATTCACTATACGGTGGAAAACTCCAGTGTCACTTTACAAGAAGAAATTCAAACAAGTTGTTGTCTGTTGTCTCAAAAAATATGATGAAATGGCTCCTCAGTTTTTCCATATTCTTAAGATGATCTTTATTGCCCTCTCACAGAGACTGGGAATTTTTTTTACAGCAAAGTAGCTGTCATTAAGTGGAACAGTAGTACTAGCTGCAGAGGGAAAAACAACAACAACAACAAAACAAGATAAAATCCTCTTCTTCATTAACTTTCTAAATATTGAATGAGTACAGTTTGAGTTCAGTGAACCAAACCTCAGCTTCTGTAATTCAATCTGATGGAGATGTATAGTATTCTTGAATTAATCCAGCAGCAGAAAAGAAATACTATGAGAAAGATAGAGACTATTTGAATATATTAAAAGAAATAAATTAAAAGCTAACAGAGTTCTAATTGGCACAGTAAGAATTTAAAGACACCTGTGATGTGCTGTTCTTAGAGCTGTTTTCCAAGGTCTGTTGATTTCAGAAGGGTGAATGTACTCAGTGGGAGAGCTGCAAAGAGCAGCCTTCTCTCTGTGTTTTATAAACTATCTTCCAAAAGTGTTGCTGTTAAATATTAGATTTATTGATATCAAAGAACTGTTTTGAAATTTCCATGTAGCCTTTTATTTGTTGCTGTTAATTTAGTAGTTGTTTGGTACTGTTTGAACTCTAGAGTAATGCTTCAAAAATCCTCAAGGAGGATTTCTGCTTGCAATCTGGTGGCTAACATGCTTACCTGGTTACAGTGCTGGTTAATACAGTGATAGTTCAGTTGATTGAATGCTGGATGCCAGAAAAGCTGAGGCATTAAACAGGATCTTTATATTCAGAAATCATAGCAGATGGCATCAGTTATTGGTCCTAACTAACTTCAGTCTCATGTTCACTCCCTAGGCAACCAAAAAAAAAAAAAAAAAAAAAAAAGAATAAACCACAAATTGCTATAGTTCTTGGTAAATTGTTTTCCTTAAAATAATACAGTGTGTCACTTTGGAGACACAGCAAGTCTCTAGAAAAAGTGTTGCAGTACTCCCTGTTTAATTTTAAATGATTAGCTCCAGCTTTCTAAACTTGTACATGGAAAAACACATCCATGTTTGGAATGCATTTTTTTTTTATTCTCTTGCTCCTGCAACTTCCACCTATGAGAATGAATTTATTTTCTTCTCAGAGTGTAGCTCTTCGGGTACAAAGAAAATAAAAGTATAGTCCTTGGTGTGGCAGGCAGGATTCCAGCTTGATTGCAACCACTGTGCAAAGGCGTTCTTAAACATGAACTGAAATAGTAGATAGACTTTTTTGTTTTTTTGACTGAGAACGTTTTCAGAAATGTGTATCCTAAAAAAATGTTACTCATGAAAACAGACCTCCTCATAGCAAGGACTAGTTTTTCCTTGGTTTAGAAGTCAAGGTTTAGAGTAAGTGTTGGATGAAGCTACTGTTCTGGCTTTGCACAGTTTTGCCGTATCTGGGAGCTGTTTGTCTGCTCTTATTACATTCAAAGACTGAGTTGCTGGTAGCAGACACAAATTCATCAAAGAATGAAATTGGTAATCGGTTTTCTAAATGGAAACTTTGCTGCAGGAATGCTTATGATGAGACAATGTCTTACAAAAACACTACCACAATTTGGTTATCGACTAGCTTTGATTGCGATGACATTTTCTCTTTAAAGAAGGGAACGAATGAGGACATGCGCTAAATTTACAGTCCTGAGAAGAACTGTGTTTTCTAGCCCAATGGAAACTAATTAGAATAGGAAATTGCCAAAGGACCCAGACGATAAGGAATACATTTTACGTATACACCGAGTAGCGTAAGGTTATTTCAAAAAGATGATCTCAAAGGACTTGAACAAGATTTCTGAGAAGTAGTTTAAGTCTGTGTATGGTTTGTTTAGCAAGGCAAAGGATTCTGCTTACATGCATCACATGAAAGAGGAAGGTTATTCCATTCATTAGTGCTTTACCTTAGAACATGTAACCTAAATTTAGATCTCTGTTTTGTTACAGGATTCCTACATGCTTTTTAATTTCTCTGAACCTGCTTTTTTTTTTTTTTTAATTGGAAAAATGCCAAATAATCTCCCTAAAATTCTGCTTCACTGTTAATGAATACAAATTGTCAGAACTCAAAGTCTCCATCCTGTCCCTCAGCCCTTTAGCTTTTTGTTCTCTAAATGTCTGTTTGTGGTAGGTGAGAGTTAAACTATCAAATTGTCTTTGTAAATTGCTGTGTGCAAAAAACAGTTCCAATTTTATAAAGCCAATGTTTTCAGAGAAGCAACTGGGTGAAAATAAACGATTTTGGTGTTCAGGTGATACTAATATTAATATAGGTAGTCCTTACTCACAGGATTAGTGTGGTGATTTCTGTTGGAATTCAGAATAATATCATGTGTAGATTTTTGTGTTTATCCCATGCCAGACAGCATCCAAATCTGACTCTGAGAGTGAACTTTCATTAATTTCAAGGTGTTGTGGTTAGGCATAAGAATCTGTCTACTTAGAATAGTTTGGAGAATACACAGTGACAAGAAATATATTTTAAGAAATCTATTTTTTTCATATATAATACTAGATTTTTGCTTTGCTTTTGTTCAACATGTATAAGGAAATCGGTGGTTTTATTTTTGTTTATATGGTATTTTCATTAGTGTGTTCTCCTGCTTTACAGTATGATGTTATACTTAGGATTTTGTGTGTGCATCAAGAAAATATTTGTACTATATTTTTATTCCAAGGTAAGTGTAAGCTTGTATATATACATAGTTATTCACACAGAAAATAAATTCAGGCTCCAAAGTATTTCTTGTGTTAACTTTTGTTTAAAAAGGCCTTTATGGGAAAAAATCTAAATTGTATTTCTTCTGTAGAGGTGTGTGACCTGTGATGAATAAGAAAACTTTCACTTGGTCTTTTACATGATGAGCTGCAAATTCTTGACAGGGACTGAATATAATTTTCCCCATACAGAAAACTAACATTTAGTTGAAACAGCAGTATGTCGTTAAGCTTATTTTCTCTCTAGATGTGCTTTACTCTCTGTCTTCTATTTGTAGGATGAATTGAGCACATACAAAATTAGGCAGCTTAGAACAGAATGAACTGTCCTAAGAGGTCAGAGAAATTAGTCTGCACGTTGGTTAATGCATATGTTTTCTGGATCCCAAACCTACTGTTCCTATTCTTGTTAATAAAATTACGGATTCCTGCTTTTCTCATCCTTCTTGCACAAAAGATCATATGACAAGCTTAAGTAGATTTTAGTCTGTAACTTCTGCAGAAGCATCAGCATGTTGGTAGCTGCTTACCCTGGACATAAAATCCCTCTTCCAAAATTGATCATACTAAAAACTTTTCTTTTTATTTCTGAGCATCTGATATGATGCATTCCTGCATCATAGCAGATGGCAACCAATAGCAGTTGGGTGAATGGTACTGTAACGGTGTATGGTATCAATATCAGTTAGGTACCACTGCCAGTGTTGATGCAGGAAGCAGAGTATTTGATGATTCCATTGTATTGTAGTATCAATGGGTATTGCTACTATATTATCAGTGCTAAAATAGCTGCAAGCAATTCCTGTATGCTTATGTAATACAAGAGAAGATTTTAATTATACTATGAAAAGAAAGTGAACTTAATAATCTTACTGTATTGGTATAAATTAAGATTTTTCCTAAATTTATACTGAAGTTACTGAGAAGATTTGGCCCATTTTATCTTTTCCACATCTTAACTTGTGTCACAAGTGTTTTATGTCAAACTTACTTTGCAAGAAACATTTTCTGTGTAATTTTCAAAATCTTTTTCTACCAGGTAAGTAGTGACAAGATCTGACTACCTATCTATTTTTTTTTTTCCACTTTTGTCTGTTTGTCTGTTTCTCTTGGGAAAAACAGCTTGTCAGGCAATCTAGAAATAGGTATACTTACTAGCAAGATCAGAAGTCATAAAAAAAACAAAACTAGAAACTAGATCTATTCCAATCTGCTTTCTGAGAACCAATACCAAAATGTTCTATGATAAACTCAGTGTATTAAAAATAACTTACTAGATGGCAGTTTTTTTTTTTATCTTGTTTTTTTTTTTTTTTTTTTTTTTTTAATACAAGCAATTACACCCACCTAATATGTAATAGAGAATTGTACACTAAGGTTTCAAACATTCTAAAGAATTTTGAAATTAACAGTAGATATAATGACATGCTTTGATATAATCACATGCTTGTTACTAGATAAAGTCCGTACACCTGTGCATCCAAAATAGGATTTGGTATGAACATTACTATGTGGAAAGTATACTTAGATTTGAAGCTATGAAGATTCAGAAAAGGAGTAACTATAGAAGCAATGCTAAATATTAGATGTAAAGGAAATAAGTCCAATATTAAAAATGTCACAAAGTATCATTTATCTTGTATGGGATACCATAACATGACAACAATAATTATCATAGTAAAAAACAAACAAACCAACCCCAAAGCAACCCAACCAAAGATCCATAGATCACCTAACAGATTTTTTTTGCAATTTGTCTGTCCATTGAGAAAGAAAAAAAAGCATGACCAATTTGAAAAATTTATGCAATTATATTGGAGTATTTTTGTATGTGTTTATTGGATATAGATTTTTTTGGTGTTTTTGTGTTTATGTATTGGTACTGCTATGCTATATGTTATGTTATCAGTCTTATGAGACTATCCGGTAACTAGGTAATGAATAATGCTTCTGACAAAAAAGGGATGGATTTTGCTGATGAGTGAACTTTACTCCCTTTAACTGAGACATTGATGTGTCTGAGAACATGGCAATGCAATTAGACTTGTGCATGCCTGCATACCTAATATCAGGAGAAGTTGTACAGTTGTCCAAGCCCAGAGACACTTGATTTAATATTTCTTGTTCATTGTTATAAGTCAATTTTGATACTGGCTCCAACCAACTCTTTTCTTTGTATTTTATTTGTTTTGCTAGTGCTGGTTGGTTTATTTGCTCTGCTTGTGACTAATTGAATGAAACATCAATTTTAAATTCTTACCTGTTTTGAGTGCACCATTATTTCTTAACTGAAGTAATCTGTTCGTCATTTGTTTAAACACAAAACAGTTGTGTTTTCATGGTAAAAACAAACATAAATAGGTAAACCTATCCTACTTTTCTCATCTTTGTCAAAAAAAAAAAAAAAAAGTGATAAAAGGCTAGTTTTCCTATTGGCATACCTGCTAACATGAGTAGAAACTTTTTGTGGAAACAATAACATTTTTAATAATAGGGCATTATTAATTAAAGGCTTATAGGGAGGTTTTGGATTTATTTTATTTTTTAATTTTAAAATTAAAATATATGTGGTAAAAACATTTAAACCATTCTACAGAATAATCAGAGGGTCTTGCATGTAAAATTATGCTTACAAAATTGATTGTTTGACATTAATATTGCAAGGGAAAAATATCTAAGGTGCTGAAGTGTGAGTTAACATTACAGTTGGTACAAAAAATGAAAAATAGCTTGTAGTTTTAGAATATTGGAGGGTGGAAGACAAGTCAAGTTATACGGGCAATCATGGGAACTGCAGATGAGAAAGGAACAGATTTACCCAAGTAAAAAAAAAAAAAAAAAAGTTTCTCATCCTTAACTCTGCTTTTCTTTGGCCTGTAATGATATTGATGTTCTTTTGTACCCAGTTCATTTGTACCCAGAAAGCATGCTACGAAATAAACCTTTTCATACTTTCACTATAATAAATAGAAGGTACTTTATCTTCTGTAAGGGGGAAAAAAATAAAAGAGTTAGCACCGGGAAATCCAGAGAAGAGAGTCATCAAATATTATTAGCATATGTAATGTTTTTTAACTTACATCCAGCAGCAAATACAGTAATAAACTGTAAAATTCACTGATAAAAGTGAAAATTACTGATGTTATCTCTAGTCCTTGCATTCAAAATGATTGTGTTGGGGATAAAATAAGGGGAACAGTATGTGTTAAAATGTTTTAAACACGCTATTTTGAATCAGAAAATAACCTCCAATTTATACTATTGTTGCAATGTACAGACTTCTGCTCTCCCCAGAGCAGTAGATGCTTCTCTGTTCAGACTTGCAATAATCTGTAAAATCTAGTAGAGAAAGACAATGCCTCAAATAAAAGAATAGCCACAGTGACTTGAAGCCTACAACAGAAGACACCACTACATTTATATTTCTAAGACAAAGTAGCTACAGCGGAAGGAGGAATTCTCTGGGAATAGAGAATTCACCTTATTGCTGAGCAGATTTTTAATAGGCAAAATAAAAATTTCTGCATTTGAATTTGACCATGGTAGCATGCTTAACTTCCTTTCACTTGTGAAATGGTAGTTTTTTCAATCATTATTTGATTGATTTTTGTCTTGTTTAATGCCATCTTCAAGTTCTATTAGAAGCTGCTGAGATAAATAGTGACATTTTAAAGGGGTTGTGCTCAAATGACCAGTTCCTTCAACATGTGTTAACCTGTGTTTGGACTGACACAAATTCTAGAAATGTGAAGGGAGGCAACACATGCAGGAGAGATCTTAATATTTGCTGAAGCTGCTTAATAGATTACTTGCAGTCTAAGCTTGCTGTGCAGAAGGATGATACAAAATTATTTTCTATTTTATTATTTGCACCTGAACATAGACGGGCGAAAAAGTAATTTTCACTATTAATCCATGTCCTAAGGAATCCTGAGAGCTAAGCTAGTTATTGTTTACAAGGATTTCCTATGTCTTTTAGCATCCTTTTTAATACTTAAAAGAAATGTTAAATTAACATCCTTGTGGAATAAAGCCCTTGGTTTATTCCCAGAACAGGCACTACCAACACCCTGAATATGTTATCTTGGTTTTACCTGTTAGCATGTTTGAAGACTAACCTAGGTAGCAAAATACAAGGGCAGAAAAAAATATATTTTTTTTCCATTTATTCCTTTATTTCTTTCCTGAGGCTACCTTGATGTATGATGGGTGAAGTAAAGCAAGGGTGAATACACAGACAAAGGTGAAGTCATGCAACTAATTCAGTGCTTCAGCTGAGAAATTATGAGTGCAAAAATTTTTAGCCCTTTAATAAAATTTTGAATTGGCTGCTAAGGCTGTTTTGGCTATTAGCAAAATAATCAATTTGCCTGAAAGTCAGGCTTAAATTGCAAATCTTGATGTTGTATTTCTTGGCTTTAAAACAAATGGACTTGACCTGAACGACGTACAGCTCAGAGCAACTTTTTTGAATTAAAACTTTGTTCACGAGTGTTTCTTCTCGTTTCTGGAAGAGCAAACACATAGAATCATAGAATCCTGAGTTGGAAGGGACTCACAAAGATCATCGAGTCCAACTCCTAGGGCCCTAAAGGGCAACCCAAAATCAGACCGTATGTCTGAGAGTGTTGTCCAAATGCTTCTTGAACTCTGTCAGGCTCAGTGCCACGACCACTTCCCTGGGGAGCCTGTTCTAGTGACTGGAACAGGTAGTCGACAGCTTATCCTGTCTGTCTAATTGTCTTTATGACCCTTATCGTCTCATGGGAATATTCTAAACTTGACAAACTAGTATGTCATAGAGGCTACATGCTCTAAATCATTTGAATTTTGTGAAAGTGGAAGCAATTTTCTACAATGCATACAGTCAAATATTTGGTTTTGATTTTTTTTTTTGAAGTTTTGTTTCGTTAGTTTCATTAGTTACAGATGGTAATTAATGTTGGACTGCTATAGCTTTGTGATCTCTGTAAAAGCCTGTTTTATTATTATTTTTTTTATCCTTTTAGAAAAATCTCTAATCCTTCAGGAAAGCCCAACAAATCTTCCATCAAAATGTTAATACAAATTATATTTGTTTGCACTGCTAGCAATCTTTCAGCCCTTGAACTGAGAAAAGACAAAGCTGCCAAGTTATATTTAATGAAAATTGGTGGTGGGACTCATCAAAGTCTTCCATATGTTTCTTAGTAAAATTATTATTTTAAATATTTTTAAATATACAGGTGCTGTGTTGTCATGTGTAATGCGTAGTTGTCTCTAACTTCAGTAATTTTTTTTCTTTTCTGTCCTCTGGAACTGAAATCTCTCTGGATCAGGTATACAGAGCCAAAGACATCTCATTTACATTCATCCTTGCAGAAGTAACATAGGCTAGCGGTCATTGCAGAGCACTAGTTGACAGAACTACAGGATTTTTTGTTGTTGTTGTTGCAATTAGTAGATCCATTTCTGTTCCCAGACTGAATCAATAGAACTAAGTAAGCTTACTGACTGATTTGTGGCCATAAAACTGGGGGTACTTACTAATATGAATTATTTCAGCTCTGAAAGACACCAGAGCAAGAATATGGCAATTCCTTTGTGAAATATTAAAACTGAACAAACTGAACAATGCAAGCTTTCTATATGGTTGGATGACAGTTCATTTTATCCAGTGAAAGGGGCTGAGCAGTCAGCAGAGTAAATAATTTGTCTGAGTTACTTTTCACAGCATGGTGGAAGAGGTCACAATGCATCTAACTGCATGTAACAGTTTGTGTGCAAAGCAGCAAGTAAATCAGTGTGCTAGCGATTTTCCCAGGGCAGAGCTGGGGTGGATATTTTACCCTGGGTATATCTATAAATCTAGTGAACACCTTGGGATGAATCATGTGAGATTATACAATATCTTTCTGCTATTGAAGACTGACTACAGTTTTACTCATTTTATATGTAGCCCATTAAAAAAATCATTTTCAGGTTATGCTTACGTAGTGCTGTTAAATGTGTTAGTGGAGCGTGGTTCTGGAATATAATAAAATATACATGGTAATAAAGATAGCAAATGTTGGATCAAATACAACATAGGTAAGGAAAAGATAATTTATAAAGCCATATGGAAGTCATATGGAGTCATTTACAAAGCCATATGTTTTGTCCTGTCCTGGAGGGAATGTGTCTTTATACTTGCTGGCCCAGGTCCTTAGTTCTTATAAATCAACAGAACTTTACTGTCTAGGTCACTGGCTTGGAATTTCTTTTCTTTCTTTTTTTTTTTTCTTAACACTACTACTACCACCACAAAAAAAAAATACCCTGGTTTTGTTGTGTTAATAAGTGGGTTTCTACTCTGCATATTCTAATAATAGGGACTTTAGCTTTAATTAGACTACCTGGAAGTCATCTGATGGCAATGCTCTCTCATCCCATTTTAAAGAACGTAGGTATTTTAACAAGCTACACTTTGATTACAAAGAGACTAAAATGAAATATTGACACTGCTTTAGAGATATATATGCACGTTTTCATGAAAATGAAAGCATTCATTTCTTCAGGAACCTGTATTTAGTTCTTCAGGACCTCTGAAGATTTTATAGATTCAGAAGAGTTAGTAAAAGATTCAAAGTTACCAGAGGTAACATTGTCCAAATATATTCAGACATACAAACAGAAACAGTGATAGCCTGAACAAATCTGTTTTCCCAGATATTTTTGTCACAGCATGGAGATTGTATGTACATACGCCAATAACTGGAGCACTTCTCAAACAGCTTTGGGGTCTCTCGAAGAACTCAGTTCTAGAATCCAGTAAGAGTCTATACCAGAATCTCTCTTCATCCTAGGGACTATCCTGATATTTTGGGAGGGAGAGGCAGTTTGTTGATATAAGTGCTCTTAGCAAGCCTAGTTCAGTAGGAATTCCTTCTCAAAATCAGCCAAAATTCATGTTTCTGTTAAGTATTTCATATATTTTATACTTTTCTACTGTTTTGCTCCAGCTATCTCATAAACAGCCAAACTAATAACAGTTTGAGTCTGACTTCCAGCAGGGCTGGCATTCTCATAATTGATATGCCTGTGATGATGAAAAATTTCCCCCACTTGGATTCCAGCAGAACTCTCTGATTACAGTGAGTGCAGAGCACAGCAGAAAATCATACATTTAAAAAAAAAAAATCTTTTTTTTTTTTTTTTTTTGTGACTGATGATCATTTTACTAAATATCACTGCTGTTAGGTCTCTGAGTCATGAAAGCCTTCTTCTGAGCCTAGTTTCTGGAGCACAGCAAGCCAGCGATGCCACCATCACTGGGATGCTGGGTGTCTAATACTCTAATTTAAAGACGTCAGGAAGCTGACTCAAAGCTGTGTTCTAATAACCTAGAATTAAAAGGTCTGTAAACTCTTTGCAAGAAATTGGCCCTTCATATGAGTTAATTGGTGGTACGGCCTTTGCACTAATTTCGTAGCCAGAAATGAGATTTGTGCTCACAGCTCTAGTACTCCTCTTTTCCACAAGGTGAGGTGAGTCATGTAATGTAGTTAGAAGTCTCATGTGCGATGCGAAGCGTGCCCTACTTGTACCATAAATTGTGGGGATTGATTAATTCTATTTCTCTCCATTCTCCTTGCCATATCTTACAGAGCCTGTCTTACAGATTTTTTTTAAGTACCTTTGAAAATGAAGGTTAAGCTGGACTGAATAGAATAGTTGGAAAGCGCCAAATGAAAATGAAAGCTTTGTATGGCTTTGTTTTTGCTTTAAAAATAGACATGCTTCAGTTTGCTTTTAGAATAGCATTGTTTATCTGTTAGCAACTTTTTTTTGCATAGAAATGTTCATGGCTTGAAAAAATGTCACAGTAAAATGTCACTATATTCTACAGTGAATGAGACTTTCTTCAACTTGTCCCTTAGATCCATTAAGAAAATTATGAATATATTTTTCTGTATAATTCAAAATAGTCACTATATTAAATGTAAATAAAGTTTTTTGCTTTATTTTTTATTTTTTTTTCTGGAATTGTCATTATGCCAAAACATTTGAAAAAAAATGTTCAATGCTGATATTAATTTTTTTCTTTTTTAAGAAAAGATAACTTCACTGCATGAAGTAAACTGAAGACACAGCACTAGAAACATGTGAGAATCCCCTTACAGTTTCCTTTTATGACAGAATTTGAATTCAGGCCTCACTAAACTAGATATCTTGCCTCTAGGATCTCAAAATGAGGTCTATGTTTAAATTTTATGTCTAAATTTACTGAGCAAAACCATTGTTTGCAGAATTAATAGTGAAGCATTCTCCAAGTAAATTCCATACTGATAAATCTAAATTTGAGTCTATATAAGTTTCAGAAACTCACAGTTTTGCCCTAATTCCTGTAAACTGTATATCAGCAAACTGTTTGTGGCTGCGTATTTGTTTCAGGAATTCCCGTATGCTTACTTTTACAATTACATAGTCAAAACAATGCCTTTCATCCTCCTTCTGGAGTCCTGTTACTGTATGTGGTAGCTTTTATTATTCCAGTGTCCCAGTTGCACTAGCCTTGCCAAGCACACTACTGAGCTTAGACCCTCCATAATTGTATTTTTTTTATTGCAATTATATTTTTATTTTCTTCTAGCAAGAAGAAGCTTTCCAGCAAGCTGAAAGGCTGTATAACCACTTTGGTAATTTGGCATGTATCCTCCCATGAAAGTCTTATTTAGTTAAACAGTGACCTCAGTGCCCATTGGACCATAATATTATTTCTGCTGTCAGTCTTGCTTTCAGTTTTTGGCTCCTTCCCTGGGTTAGTTTTGGCTCCTACAAGACGTGAGGAATAACAAAAACATCTGCTGTCACCCCAGGAGGCTGGCGGAGTTTCATCCAGAAGGATGTGTGCTGCTGTTATCATCTTTTCAGTACTCAGTACCACCACAATTGATGGGAATAGCAGAAGATGATCATAAAGAGAGTGGCTCTGAGCCAAACTTGCAGACATCAAATGACAAAATGCTATGTTCTGACTAAAAACAAACAAACAAACAAACAAACAAAAACAAAAACAACAACAACAAAAAAAAAACCACAATAAACAAAACCAAACACCCCCACCCAAATCAAGCAAATAGGAAATATGAAATTAGGAAGGAAGATACATCCTTTTCTCCTAAATTAACTGTCTTAGATCACAAATCTTGTCTTTCACCATTTTTCTTTGTCACTAGATGCCTTCTACTGAACTAATTGGAAGCTCAGAGGTTTCTTCCCCATCATTACTGTGTTGGGATAAACATCTTAACATGGTCAGAGGTCATGGGTGTATAAATAGGGAAAGATTAGAGAGGTTTAAGAAAGGTTAGGTTTAGAAAAAGGCGGGTTTAGAATGGAGGTGAGGAGATTAGTCAGAAGAACAACAAGCTTTATCTCTGTACTTCCATAGTTTTGGACAGAGTGGTATCATTTTATACTTATTAGTATCCTGTCATGCTTCACAAGAGTTATTCACATAGATCTATCTCTTTCTCCAGGCTGTGATCCCTGCAGAGATGGTAGTCTTCAGAGAGATGGCTAGTATCAAAACTAATGCTCCATTTTTTTCTTTTCTGATTGGTATTAAGAGATGGTTAAATAAAAGTATTTTAAAAAGTTACAGGTGGCACCTGCATCCTTGGGAAGCTCTGTGAGGTACTTATGCAGCACTGTAAATGGAGAAAGACTGAAGATTCAAGCTGATCACTAGTTCTGTAAAACACAGCTTATGAATAGTATAAACTGTAAGTCTGATGAGCTGTTTGTTTAAAAATCATCAGTTGGTCTTTATGCTGCTGCAAACTTTTTTTACCAGAATAACTTATGTAAAATTCAAAGGGAAAACTGGAATTCTAGGCCATGTAATAATATCACCAGATTATCACAAAACTGCAGGGTATAAACAAAGGGCATAGCTGATTGCCATCTCTCTTCAAGACTGAGATTTCTATGGTAGAATTAACCTTATTACTGATCATTGTCAACTTCTTCTCCCACCATGATGGCTGAGAAAATTAAAACTCAGTACTCCATAATGATTAAGCAATTGCTATCCCTTAATTTCTTTCCTTCTATTATTTAATTGTAGAAAAATAGCTGAAAATTTAAATTGACCTATCCTCTCACCTCTGTTTGTTACCTTTCCCGGTCAGTGGACAATAGCTGTTAGCTGTGTCATACATAATTTACAGACAGATTGAGCATTCAGAGGTAACGTGTTCTTACAGCATATGCAATATTTGCTGGTTTGATAGATCTTGAAGCCAAAACCTGCAGAATCATGAGTCAGAACAATACCTGCCTTTTAAGCACCTCACCTGCCCTCTTCTACTAATGCAGGGGTTGCTCCTAACAATTCATGCCTCCGAGCAACTTCAAAGAGCTGCTGTTCTCATTCAGAAAATGACCTGTCAGAGTACGAGCTTCATCTCCAAGGTTTCGTACAGGCAGATTCGAGCCTGCATGAGCAGGAAGACTGAAATATAATTTGTCCTGTTATGAAAGCCAAAAATTGGCACTAAGTATCTTTATTTTCCAGTAGCCTTCTGATCGCTTACAAAGGCTATGTTTAATGTCACGGTCATGCATCAACCCCCAGCAGTGCACTACTGGTACACCCACAAGACAAGGAGTTGATCCCTGTCCCAGTTAGATTAAAGTTATTCCGGTCATTTAAAAGATACAAAAGAGTTGTAAATCATAGGTTGGGACCTACTCTAACAGTCTGTTAGCATTGGTTGAAAATTTATAAACAGAGACTGAAATGCTTGCAACAAGATTTTACCACTCTTTTACAAAATAACTTAAAAATAAACTGATTAAACTGATGATAATTGGGATGTGTAAAGTATTGAAACCCAGAAATTTGATTTTAAATCAGCAAAGATCCTCAGACAGCTTTACAATATTGGCCAAAAACCTTATTAAATTTAAGTGTTTTAGGATCTTGACTTCCAGGTTTATTTTATTTGTTGCTTTACATTTAATTTCTTTGAAGCCCAGACTAAGTGTAATTTAGCTTGAAATACAACACAGCCTGAGCACTTTGTGACAGTCCATCCTTGTTTTCCCATTTCTTAAATCTGATGTTTTTGATACATCTCATAAAACTGTTTTTGTTTTTCTTGAAGCCCCAGCTCTTGGAGTCATTGGTTTTGCCATGTTACTGCAAACAGTAGTAGACAGAAAAGTTGGAAGGACAGTCCCTAAAGCTTCAGATACTAGAAAACACCATATGGAAAAACCCCAACCAACAATCATCTTACATTTAGAATTTAACCAATTTTCCAGTGCATGTCCAAAGGGTGAAAACCTTACCCCCCCATGAAACCTGAATGTGTTACAACAAAACAATAATAAGCCCATTAATTTTGACTGGCACTTGTACCTTGCAGTTATTTTTGGTATTAAAATGTCAGATGCAACAAGTGGACACATATTAGTCATTTCTATAGCAGCTACTCCAGTGATTGTTGTTACTCATGATCTCTGCTGCTGCGAAGACACTTTTGCACATTGGTCTTAGTGGTTTGATGCAGCATTCCTGTCTGTTCCCTGTCACTCTCCACATCTGCTCCCCCCTCCCCCCGCAAAAA
>VXAA01002552.1:623857-634204 GCA_013399115.1 Anseranas semipalmata | reverse complement strand
TTTTTTTCTCTCTGTGGCTTTTTTTTTATGTGCTTAACTTTCGATCACCCATCAGCTGTGACTTTGTGACCCCATGTCTGAAAATTGTCCAAATAATTCGCTTGCAAACTCATCTGCTATATTAAGTTGCTATGCTATTTCAACACATTGGACTTTCTTTCCAAGTAGTCTGCTATTCAAATTTAAGTTCTGTTTGAAGCTCCCTTTGCCTATTTCAAAGTTTCTGAAAAGAAATAAAAGAAGTAAAACTAGGCTTTGGGACAAGTGTGGCTATGAACTATCAATAGTAAGGAAGAGAAATCTGAGAATGATGTCCAAATTAATGTTCTGCTAGTCTCCCAAGCCTGTGTCCAATAAAGGCCGAGGAATAATTAAGACACAGAACAGTCAAAAGCAAGTTAGGGACACAGAAGCAGAAGACTTGCAAGTTGTTTATACATCTGTTGTATTTATTTTGCCTTTTCTGTTAGGGTCTTAGAAACACAATACAGTGTTCTCCAATATTTGTGAAGTCTCTTCTACAGCTGCAAGAACCATTATGTTATGTGATCTTTTTCTGTCTTGATCTGAGACTCAGGACACCATCCTAAAATAGAAAGCTATATCTTTGGAAAAATCAATCCAAAATTCCTCAATCAAAACCTTAGATTTCCATGTAGTGGAAACTCAGAAATTTTATGTAACATCCAAGCTCTGCTCTCTATGAAGCTCGGTGATCAAAGTCTTCATCTGCTGATGTTTACTAAGATGGTCTTCAAATATTTTAACTTTTTCTTATGTCAGATGACAGGGGACAAGAGACTATAACTCTTTCATTAACACGTAGAAAGTTCTAGACTAAGTACTTCTTGTACTTTCTTCAAATTTCAGATAATGTAGGTCTCTGCTGTTTTTTATTCTCAAGTGAGAACCATAACCAGGAACCCATCACTTGACAGACTGTTATGCTAGTTGTGGGATCATGGCTGGAACTCCGTATTTTACTAATCTAGTTTCCCTTGCCTCTCAGGTCAAGGTTTTAGAATTAATTCCTCTACTGCAGCAATTTTTGTCAGTCAAAACAATGACATGAAAAGGGGATTTTATATGAATAACCCATAATGGAAATATGAAGGACACAGAAAAAAAAAAATCTGTCAGGATTACTGAAGGTATGTGCAAATGCAACAGAAAAGCTGGTCACTGGAAAAAGAGAAAAAGTATTTGGCCCTGCAACCTAGACTTTTCACAGTGAAGGATTTTTTGGTTAGAGCAGAAAGTGAGGCTCTAGTTGTAAGTAAGGACTGTCAAGGAGCTTCTTAGAATTTCTGCAGGAATGCAGAAAACAAAAAGAATAGTTGTCTCTCAGCGTTTGCCATCTCAGTCTTAAAATAATAAGAAATGTTTTGGAATCTATTTATGACTTAATTTTTCTTATCCTGCCAAATGTGCAAACACCAAATTACACAGCATGTGTATATTTTATGAGAGAAAAATGCTTGGCTATCTCATCAGACATGTTTTCCACAGATCATGCTGTTGCCTTTTATTCAGTGAAAGGAAGAATGTTTTTCTGGATATCAATAATTAATCCTTTTAAAGTAGCCAAACCGTAGCTACAGTATGATAGCTGACGTCAATGTAACCTAATATTCACTATGAACCTAATATTCAAAGAAGTGCTGGGGATAGGCCAGTTTATAGGGAGTACCTCTTATCTGACATTTAGTTACTTTAGCCTTTGCTTTCTCATACCTTCAAGACTCACTCTTTTCAAGGAGGTCTGGAAGTCTCCATACAGCTATTTATTTCTCACCTTCTCATCTGCTTTGTCTATTAATATTCTGTTGAAAACCCGTGTTGGATAAACTGCAGTAGAACAGGTGAACTGCTTCAGTTTTTTTTGGTTTTGCTTGCTTTTAACACTGAATGAACTGGCACTTACTATTAAGATGGAAACTGCAAATGGTAACTATATCTGATGGAGAACATGTGTCGTTGCATTCAGTTTGACATACATTGTATGTTGTATGTTGCCCAGCTGTTGAGAACTCAGATTAATATTTGGGCTTTATATAAATTTAAGACCCCTGTTCAAAGTTATTAAAATGGTGAGAGAATCTATTCAAGGCCATGCTATTACTGTTTTTAAGCATCTACTTAAACTAAGCATAGTGGTTCAACTTGTGTGATGTGGACATTACTCAGTATTCTCATTACAGTGATACTTCATGATTTTTATGTGCTAGTCACACTAGTTAAATTTTAGATAAGCAAGAAGATTTTTATTTCACCAGATTTTAACCCATTTATGTTTCCTCATATCACCTCCCCGTTTCCTACCCTTTCTAACATTTTAAAAAGGGACCACATTTTTCTCTGTGTTAATACTTCAGAGAGTGTTTACCAGCTTTAGAGAGTGCTTAACTTACTGTCCTGTCTCTTTAGGGTTTCTGGAAAGGCAGATTACTCTCAGTTGATGTCTTAAGTTTTCATAATATTTTTTTCTCATTTTATTTCATATAGCTCTAGGTTGAATGGAATGTCTGTGCAGTAGTTCTGTGTTTGTTCAGATATTCTAGAGAGAGGTGAAATGAAGCAGGCAGGACTATGTTTTCAAAAATGAAAACTGTTCATGAGTGTCTCTCTTTTTGAAGTCTGCTTTCTTAAGGTAACTGTGTTTAAGCATCCCAGCACGTGTGTAATCTAAATAAATGCTTACTCTTGAAAATGTAAGACAAAGCATTGAAGTTTCTGGTCCAAGTTGATGTCAAACCATGGGTAAAACAGCGAGTCCTGATTCCTGCATACCCCTCCTCATCATGCATTCTGTTCCATTTTGTCACTAAGTTCAGGAAAGAATATATGACAAAATATACTTCTTTCTTTATCTACCTGAATGTTCCTGTCATCAAGTAATTAAAATAATGAGCACTTTGTGAAACAACAGGTAAGCAGACTGGATAAAGATAGTATTATCTTACTTCTAGCTACTAAGCCTGTAAATAATTAAACAATTACCATCACTGTCAGATTATTTTTTAAGCGCCTTTTTCAGGTTGCAGTGTTGGTTAGTTAATGCTTTGAGGTGAAGAAATAACAATAGGACAGGACTGTACAGTTAATAACAGGACTGATTTGTACACAGTGTAAATGAAAGTGGACTTTAAATCTCCCTTAGTGAACTCTGCACAATTGCGTAATGATTTGGGAATAAACATTTCTTAATACTTGACTGCCGATTAAGTGAGCTAATAAGTTAGCCATGAAGATGAAAATATAAAAGCATCCCAACTGAATATGAATATTACGTAACAATGACTTGTCTGAGTATTAGTTATAGCTACAGTGATGGCAGGGGTTAGGCTTGTTATATAGCTGATCACGAGACTGTACTCCAAAGGATACTTGGCAGGGGATGATTGTTTTACTTATATGTTAATTAAGAAGTGGTATATTTGCATAAATAGAGCTGTCCAAGGGTATTGCAGACTTCAATACCTTCAGAAAATGAAATTCTGAATAGATCTGTCACATCTTATTGCTATATTCTGCTGGAAAACAAAAGTCAATACAACTCCACAAAGAACTCCAGAGAATTGGAACCTATTGAAAATATAAAAGTTACTTTTCTCCTTCAACAAGTAATTCATCTACTATTTTTATTGAGTGTTAGGAAATATTATTTTTATATTCTTATGAATAATCATGTCTTGCAAATTGTTTGATGTATTGACAAGAAGGGTGGGGGTAAGGAACATGTAAACAATAACAGTATTTTCCAACCTTAATACTTTAAATTTCACTGCCATAAAATGGATATTTCCATTCATATCTTTTTGTTTAGTGACCTGTAGTTCTGTGACTTTTTATAACAATCCATAATTAGGAATGTTTTTCAGTAAGGTGTGCATCCTTGTGATTTCAAATAGGAGTACTGAGTGGAAAAATTAAGAAAGTCTGTGGTTTCATCCTCACTCTGCCACTGACTTCACAGTTCTGTGATTCTGCTATTCTCCGGTGACTGATTTAGGCACCTAATCACTGTCTCAGTTTCTTATCTGAGAAGATGAGATAATTACATCTCCCTTACTATGAAAACCACATTAACACTGTTATTCAGTATAAACCTGTTCAGAGTATAAAAGCGTGTAGCAGACTGGGGCCTATGTGCTTCACACAGGAACATCATGCAGTAAAATCGGATGTGAAAAGTTTACAATCTGAAAGACAGGCTCTAAAAGCTACAAAAGGCAGACAAAACTGGTGGGAAGAGAGAAATAAATGGTGTGGAGTACACGTAATTTATAACAAGTTGGTGGCAGTCAGGGCCCTGTGGGGCCAGGGCCTACCCAGGCTGGCAGCCAGGGCCTGTCCCACTGCCCCAGCCAGGAGCTGGGCAGCAGGGGGCAGCCCCTGGCAGCAGGCACCTCTGTGGGGCCAAGCCAAGACATCAGCCCATGGGTGAGGGACAGGATCAGGCCCAGTCAGGGGAACCAGGGTCAGAGACAGCTTCTGGATGGCCAGGCTGGTAAAACCCTGCTTGATGGGGCCTCTGGCTGGGTTAGGGCTGTGGGGAGCGGATGGCCCTGGGCTGGGCTGATATGGCATTCTGGGCCATGGGCAGGGTGGGAGGAGGCCTCAGAGGAGAGGGGTCAGGGTCTATGAGGCCTATGAGTCCTCCCAGAGCCCCGGAGATGTGTCTGGGTTGACTAAACATCAATATTTTGTTTTATTACAGTGTCTGTAATACATACAACCACACCTACCACTAATAAATAAATAAAGCTAGGTTTCTTTTTCTCATCCTGATTTGAAGGCATTAAGGCATTTCTTTAGGACTGATCTGTATGGCTTGGTGATGCTTAGTGTCACAAATCATTCCCGGCCAAACATTACTCTCCTGGAAATGCCTTGTGCTGCACCACGTATTAAAGTCCTAAGCAATGAGCTCATTTCTGTAGGTTGTGCTTTGTGCCTGTGCAATGCAGCATACTTCCTTCAATGCTGAGTGCAAAACATCTGATTCATTGTATCCATATTTATCAGGGAATGAGGTCCAGTTATGCAAATACAGAGTAGCTTTTATCTTTTGTCTGGTTGTTTGCTTAGAAAGCACTGAATTACTGTTGTAACTGTGACTAATTTGTTATTAACAATACAGCCACATCATGCACATTGCTAGTAAGATAGAGCCCACATTTTGGGTGGGAGACTAGCAGATAGGAATCTGATCAGCTAATTAAGATGCAAAACTGAGATTCTACAAAAACAACTGTTGGTCTTCATATTACATTTTTAGTGTTGCTCTGCTGCTCTTTGTTGACAGATTCAGTGTAACTGCTTTATTAGTTCAGTACTGCTCTCAGGAAGTGCCATTACATTTACGTCCACTTGTGTCCTCAAGGTCATCTCACAACTGCGAGTTCTGACCCTGACAGCGTAGTATTCCTACTACAGTAATAATTACTCAACCAGTGTCAAACATGTTTATATAACAGAAATCCCAAAGAGGATTAATGACAATTGATTTCCTGCTTAGTGGCCCATAGGTGATTGATCTATAAACAAGATCTTTCAAGCTGTTGGTCTATGCTGCACACTTGAAGCACTAATGTAGATCTATTGGTGCAGTTCAAGTGCTCAGTACTTACCTTAGCACTGAATTTTGCTGCATCCCCTATGCTTTGCTTGTTTAGCATAACTTGTCAAGTATTCAGGAAGTCATTAGTATTATGCTGTCACCAAAGGCATGCTCATGGCACAGTCTGATACTTTGCATATATGTTTTAAATGCTGTACAATCCGAGTTGGCTTTTCCTGTTATCATTTCCCTTGATTTTTGTGCAGCATCCGTGACTGTAGCACATAGCAGGCAGTTACAGAGCACGACATCCTTGCTGCAGCATCCATAAGAGACTGATCTGAATTCCAATGCTTGTGACTCATCAGTTAGCTTAGTGCAGCTGAAGCTCCTCTTTAATTTCTAGCTGGCTGTTCTGTGAGAGCCACTTACTGACAGAATTCCTGTGATGTATTGAACACTTTCATTGAAACACTGGTTCGCTGATAGCATGGCAGCTCACTGCAGATTCTCTGTGGTGTATTTTGTTCCCCTCACGCTTGATAATTATGGTCTTGTTACATCATCCTTCTTAGTGAAGGCTTACACAGATAATTAATTGTAGTGATAGTAAATTAAAATTGTACATATTTTATGTTCACACTTAGTCCACATTGTTTTGACTAATAAATGAAACAGACCTTCAGTGTATAGGTGTCAAACTCTTTTATATGTAGCTCTAATTGCATACGTGGCTCTTGGCAATTATGCTGCATGTAGGGAAGTAACATATAGCATAGTTGATGCCAAATATACGCTTTTAAGATTTAATGTCAAGAAGAACATTATTATCTAGCTGGTAGTTGGGTACCCTACAGCTGTTTCTGGAGAGACATGGCTGAGTAGGTGCTTACTTTCATCTAGCAGGAATTGGAGTGTTTTGCTTGTAGGATTGCTCATAGCATTTCTCAGTCATGACTCTATGCTGACTTTCGCTGTCAAATTGTTAAACATTAACAAACCCAAACCTTTACTTTGCAGGAGGCCCAGAAGATCAATGGTGGTGGAGATACACAGGCAGATGGGGCCTGCAAACCAACGGATGAAAAAGAAGAGAATGTGGCAGCAGAAGTGGGATGGATGACCTCCGTAAAGGATTGGGCAGGAGTCATGATATCTGCCCAGACATTAACTGGCAGAGTACTTGTAAGTTTTCTGTGATTTTCTACATTTGTATTTTAAAGAGCATTTGTTAACAAACATTGTGTGCCAGCAGTAGTGGAGGATTTGGGGTTGGTTTGTTGCATCAGCACTAAGTCAATCCCAATTTTCTCTCTCTTGGAAGTAAAACAGCAGACTAATTCCCACTGCAAAGAGAAGCAGAGACAGCAAGTAAAAAAAGCTCTTTTCTGTCATAGTTTCAGACTGATCCACCCCTTTTCCAGCTTATTTCAGTATTCTGGCACCAGGATTCTGAGCTCTGAACACTAAGCTTAGTGATTTCATATTCATATTATGTTGTAAAACTATAGGCCTATTTTGTTTGGAAGAAAATTGTGCTAGCAAAAAATAGAAGCCAACTTGGAAAGTAAGGATAATGTAATATATGTAGATAGTGGTGAGAACTGTAAAGCAGAGACAAGCTTGAACTGGATGTGCAATGGGAGCTGTGATACTTCCAATAGACTAGGAATGATTTTATGTTCTCTCGATCTCTTTTTTTTATGAACTTATGAAATCTTTTTGTTGTGAAACAGTTATGCATCAAATACTGCCACAAATCAGATAGAGATAATATGTGATTTAAAGTGATGGTGAAAAAGTTTACGGTTTTCACTTTATTTGAATGTAATTATTTTATAGTCTTGTCAAATCATACTTAATCTCAAAGGATTTTCTCTGGGATCCACTGCAGTTAAAGGTGTCTCCTGTGTGAATTTGATTAGTTTTTCTGTTAGAAAGCAAGTACTTACTAACTAACAGCTGAAGTGATTTAAATCCTGTTTAAAACTTGTCAGATCCAAGTGAAATTCTTGAACTAGTTTGGGTTAAAATGAAGGCAGAGTTTGTGTCCTTGATTGTTTACTTTGGTTAAGAGAGATTTTACTGTGAGTCAGTTCTTGTCTGTAGAGTAATTATTTGGCAGTGGGGATGGAAGGGAAGGAAAAGAAAAGAAATTGCCCTTTCTAATCAAGTCCTTTACAGTGAAAAGTTGGGGTGGCTTAGTTGTTACTGTCTTGTTTAGTTCTGCATTAATATTATTTCAATTATTTTTTCCTAAAAAATACCTTCTGACTATTTGCTTATGGTAAATGCTGACTTTTATCAATAGGTTGAAAGTATGTTCCAGTGCCACTTTTAGCATTGCATGTCTTCAGTGTCAAAGTGACATATTGATCATCTTGTGAGAAGCAGCATATTGATCTTTCACATGTTTTTCTGACATCTTCAGCATTAAAAATGACAAATCTTAGAGTCATGCTTCTTTTTCCTGTTTAAGTACCAAGGTTAGAAATCTTGTAAAGCCAGTCTTTGCTATTAGATATGCAATCAGAAATTAGCCTATGTTGTTTTTACTGAGGTAAATGTGAGCACAAATACAAACCAACAGTCGAGGCTGAAATATAAAACACATTTTACTTTGTATTTTTATTCAAGATACTGGGAGAACTTATTCAATTCCATTTAATTTTGCTTATTTCTTTTGGGGTAATTTTTTGTACTTTGTTTACTGTTGCATCTTACTAGGGACTAGTTTAATTTCAGAGTTTTATTTGTAGGCAGCTGAACATTGAGTCAGATTACTTCTGAGAGTATACCTATATTATTCTTAAGTAGGACAGCAGCTACTGTACACATCTGAGCTCATCGGTATGAGAAATAAGTGGCAGTGTATGGGGCCTCTTAGTTAATTTTCGTTAGTTTAGAAAACAAGGGGCATTTATTTTAATATAGTACTCACCAGTTTCAGGATTTGAATTGATAGGATGTATTTTTTGGAGGACCTTTTTCAGTATGAACATTAACTGCTCATTTAAAATTTGTGTTATGGTTATATTTGCTAAAGGTTAACTGCTTCAATGAATTTTTGTGCTAAAGAGAATATTTACATTATTTGCAGGTTTTTAGATATAGCTAAGTCAAGTCAATATTTTTATCAAAGTAAATATTGTTTGAAAATATTATGACTTACTCATGAATTCCTACTAACTGAAAACAGTCTGTTCCTATCAGCTATTATATTTCTGAATCAAATTGTGGATTATTATTTTTTTCCCCTGGAGAATGAGCTAGTGGCTTTATAGTGCTACAGAATCAAAATTGTATGAGATATCTGCAGATAAAGAAACTATAGTACCTTTTTACACTGTGAGATTTTTAAATTAAAAATCAATCTTTACACTTTTTACTGCTTTAGGAGCTTAAATTCTACATTTGACATTTCAAAAGTGGTTTGTGCATGAAGAAATGTTTACACTACCCAGTTTCATCTGAAGGGCAGGTTTTAGAAGACGACATTTGTAGAGGATGATCCAGAATGGTCTCCAGTTAGAATCATTTTTTGTCTCCTGAAGTGGTGCAGAAAACTGAGTTAGCTAAGCATGGTGCCATGGTGTGGTCTGAATATCCTTTTCCTCATTTTTGAGGTTTTAAAAACATGCCTGGAACTTAATGTTCTTGGTGGCACAACCTTTGAAAATGTGACTCATGCTCTTATATAATGTAGATGAGGATTTTATATACTGTTTAAAAAAGTGTCCATATTAAATTACATAAGCAAATGATTTAAGAACATGCGAATTGAACCTATGCAGTGCTGCTTGCAGTTGATCATAAATCTAAATTACTAAAAAAGGTAAAAATTGACTTTAGATCTGTTCAGGGAAATGCTGTTTTACTTTAAGTCCAATGTAATGCTACAGATGATGGAAGTATCAGATAAAAATTCCTGAGGTGGGCTTCTCATAAACGAATCAGACACATTCATAATTAATCTGAACAAGCAGGAAATTGACGGTGTTTATGAACTGATTTTGCTTCCTGAAATTAGTTTTTTTAATCATTCAAGTAAGAAGAAAAAGGCTTCCTTAATTAGATAATTTGAAGTGCATGATATACAAGAGAAAGCTGTACAAGTATTGTTGAAGTTACCACAGTTCAATCTGGGACACGGTTGAGTGTGGACTCTCCTTTAAACAAACGAAGAAAATCACTATTTCAATTGCAAATCCAAGAGATAAAAAGGCAGAGCGAATTGCTGTTTTCTTCCATTTTAACACATGATCTGTAAATGCATAGCAGAGATATGAGCTTTACTTAGCTATCTAGTGCTACGGGCTGTGTGGTGGTTTTGCCTGCTGCCTTGACTCACAGTAACAGAAAGAGGCAAATTTGTGTTAAACTAGAGTGTATAAAGCTTTGCTTTTTAATCACTGCATAAAGAAAATGTCTTTTAAATTGGCAGCGTTGAATGAAAGAGGAGAATGAAAGCCTGTGGGGTGGGGTGGAGGGGAGACGTGGAAAAATAGTGACAGTAGTATATTAATTAAGTTATTTCTTTAGAAGACTGTTTAGGTTGCTTTCTTAATGTTCTTAATACTTATTAACTATATTTAAATACCCAAAGAAGAGGAAGTGCTATGTGAAGGTGCTTTCTTGACTTGAATTAAAAAAATGACTTTACATTCCCCAGTATACATTTAAAATGAAATGGGAAGTTTCTGTAACATGGTTTGGTTGGAGAGTGCAATTGTGGCTATATTTTCTTCATCTATCCAAAAAATCCAGCAGTCTTTTTTTTTTTT